>OY725492.1:3631259-3697762 GCA_963281255.1 Aphrocallistes beatrix | reverse complement strand
CAAACTCAAATCTGAACTCAGTCACATCCGTATCCAGTACAAGAGTGAGGATATTTTCAATCGCTCAGCCACTGATGCGACTCTAACAGACTGGCATTCTGCTGTGCGCGGGATTTCTGAGAAACTAGGCGCCAACACGTTGTGGATAAAAGAACTCACTACTGCCTACCAACGATGGCAGAGAATGGAATGCGACGGTACTGAGTGTTCATTTCTCAGTATTAACTTTGCAATAGAAGGGAGTGGACTCAAACACTCATTCGGGCTGTTTGGTGCCAAAGTAGGTTTTAGTTTTTATCTAACCAACAATTTGTTTGGGAGGGAGGCTATTGCCGATGTTTCCTTCCTGGATAATGAAGATGAGGACGAAGAGGTTGAATTGCTCAGCGTAATCGACAGACAAAAAATGCAAGAGTTTATGGCTATCAAAACTTTATTATTAACCCAACCGTCTGTTAATAAATTCATTGCTATTTAAACCTTGAATATTTTGTAGGAGGTTATTACTAGTCGATCAGAATTTTGAAATTCGGTCCACTGTTGGGGGGCACGTACTAATTGAAATTACTAAGCAGTTAGTGTCATCGTAATGCTAAAGTAGAGTTCTCTCTCACCTAAGAGTCAGTTGCACTAGCCTCTTAAAATGTGTTGGTTTCACATTACAGTTTATTGTGACAATTAGATAGAATACTGATGGAACCAAATAGTTCTCCCAAGCAGGCCTGTACTGACATCCCACATGATCCCAGCATCATTATCGTGAATGCCATCTCACTCTCTCCCTCCCACTTAACAGCCACTGACTCGGATCAAAAGAGACTCCCCTTATCTCACTCCCGACCTTCTGCTGCCTCTCTCTCCAGCAATGCAGACACCTCATCGAACAAGTCTCTGTCTAAGCTCAAGAGATGGGCGAAGATAGATAGATTCAAGGCCAACATCTCCAAGCTATATCAGCACAACCAAATGCCTTCCTACCACGAGGAGTTCCCAGAGAACGCAGAGCTGTCGATGCTGCTCCCAAGCAGCGAACACGAGGCTGTCCTGTCCCCTCTGGAAGTGCGGATCGAGATGGCAGTGCAGGACGAGTCGGATGATTTCTGGAGGGAAGTGGTTCGGAAGAGTTCGGAGCAGAATCTCACTCGCACAGACGCCATTATAGACCAGTACACCGAGCAGTACGTCTCCGCTGCTGGGTCTGCAAACTCAGCTCTGACCAAACTCCTCAGCAGCTGTTTCAACGAAGAGACGATAAACCTCTTCGCCAAATCTCTCTTGGCTAAAGGCGCGTCTCCATTCGCATGCGACGAGGAGCGGAACACGCCCCTGCACCTCACTGCTGCCAAGGGGCTGATGGTGGTCGCCAGGAAGCTGGTGGACAGCTTGGCCGTCCTGCATGCGAAGAACCGAGAGGGAGACACGCCTTTCGAACTCGCGGTTAATCATAAGCAGGATGTAATGGCAGCCTACCTGGCCGGGCTAATGCCGGACTATGAAGTTCGGCGATTATTCACAGCTTCCGGAGATGACCCTAGTCGCGTGTCGTTCCACTACCTGCTCGATAACGCGGCTGAATTCCGCGAGACCATCCATGCGGTGCTGGACAGCATGAAGGTGTACGACCAGCAGACAGCGGACACGTACCACGTCTACTACGGAGTCCTGGAGGCAGACAGTAGGGGCTTCCAGCCCAGACAGGCGCACTTCAACCGCCAGGAGAGGTCCTGTCTCCACATCATCGCCCGCTCTGGCTACGAGGAGATCGTGTACCACGACACCGTGAGGCTGCTGCTCAGGATGAAGTGGAAGAAGTTCGGCAGGATGCGGTTCCTCCTCCAATTCCTCACCTACCTGCTCCACATCCTCGCGATGAGTGTCGCATTCATCCTAGCCGCGCGGGAAGCCAATCCTAAGCACTACTTCTCCCCTGCAGTCACGGCCAGTAACACCATCCGTCTCCTGTGCGAGATTGTGTACTACGTCTTCTTGCTGTGGAACCTGGCTACTGAGATATTCCAGATGTTCAGACATCGGCTTCGCTACCTGCTGGACTGGTACAACTACCTGGACATGGGCGCCATTGTCTGCTCCCTGCTGATAATCCCGCTCAGATTCTCACAGAATCCTCAGGCTGAGAATGCTCAGTGGTTCTTCGCCGCCATCGCCTACCTCCTGAATGTGATGCGCGGGTACAAATTCGCGGTTGTTCTCAGGACTACCGGCGCTTACGTGGAGATCATAGGGAGCATTCTAAGGTACGATATCGTGCCATTCTCTATCGTGTTCATTATGTTCCTGTTCGGATTCTCAGGTGCCACTTATCTCGCTCTCAAGTTCGAAGGCGTGGTGGATGCCTCCCGCGCCTCTTCTCTCCTCTGCCCGCTTCCTAATCTGACGAATGGAAGTGAGAACATTCGCTGCGAGGACCAGACCTACCTGGTGAGTGAGTGGTGGTTCGTCTTCTTCAACGGACTCAGAGTGATGATTGAGTCCGGGCCTGTGTTTGAGAATTACTACCGCCCCTGCTCCACCTGCGGATTCGGCTGGTTCAGTCTGATCCTGCACGCCACATTCCTCTTCTTCGTCATCGTCGTCTTCCTCAACCTCATCATCGCGCAGATGAGCGACACGTACCAGAACGTGTGGAGTGACGCTCAGCGGAAGCTGTACAAGAACAGAGCTTGGATTCTAGCTCGCATCGAGCACAACTCCCTCCTCACCATCTGCCTGCGGAACCTGCGGGACCAGCACTACGTGCCGCTGGAGACGATCAAGAACCCAAAGAACATCCTGGACAAGTGGGAAGCCCCGCCTCTCAACAGTCTGGGCAAGAACGTGGAGAAGCTACAGGAGGCGGCGGAGCAGCAGGATCACAAGCTGGAGGAGATTAAAGCGATGTTATCCGACCACGAACGTCTCCTGATTCAAGTTCTCAGGAATCAGGCCTTGCAGGCTGATACTGAGATTGAGGTGCCAAGAGTGAAGCCGCGATCTCACATCTTGAATCAGGTCTCGCAGGCGAATAAAGTGTCCGAGGGTATCACTCAGATCCGATCCTTTCTGCAGACACGAGACAAGTGACAGCTGCTGCCTGGCAACCCAGTCTCTTCTTTTAGTTTGTTCATTTCTTTCATTTGTGTTTATTTATTCTAATTTATTCTTGTGTTACGAAGTGTTATTTTTCTCTTCTCTGTCCTGAACAGTTAACGAATTAAATTTATTTTCGACAATTACAATAAAATAAATTCGACTACGCTAGTCCTGTCCCGTTCCGACTGTTCCTCTTTTTCACAGAATTACACTTACATATAAAATTCCTAAATAAATACTAATAATTCCGAAAAAGGCGAAAAAGGAAATACGTTCTCTGGACCATAGGAACATGTTCTCTGGACTTTTTAATGTCTGCACAGTTTCTATTCATTTGTTGGACATTCTGATAGTCTTTACAGTTTATGCATTTGATGCTAGTTTTTCATACAATAATTTATCGTTGATATGAACAGTACAAATAAGAAAGCAACCGTTTCTCCAGAATCAACTGACTCGAGTCTCCACCCAAACGAATCAGTCTCCCTCATGAGAGAGGCCCTGAAACTAGGGCGGTCTCAGGGCACCAGAGTACTTCAAGGGGTGCGCATCCCTGAAAAAACAGTAAAGTCAATCCTACACACTTCACTGCAGGTGCCAGCCTCTAACCTAGACGAACTGCTCGCAGAGTGCATCGAGATCGGCTGTGTGTACAGAGTCTACGCTCGAGGGGAGTTTTTCTATTTTGACAGTCGTTCAGCGCAGGAGCACAAACTAAGCATTAGCAATCCCGACATGTCTTACATGGTGAGGAGGTCTCTCATCGAACTGAAGGAGCAAGACAAGCTGGAGAACCTGGGCGTGGAGGAGATATACCAGAGAGTTCTGTCCAAGTACTCTCTCCTCAAGACGCCGGTACTCCAGAATCTGATTGTGAGCGCGCTGGAGCGCTGCGTGAAGCAGGGCAGGCTGGTGCGCAACCAGGTCAAACCGTATAAATACCGATTCCCCAGCACGCGCTTCAAGCTGTACTCGCGCGGGCCCGTGACCCCGAACCAACTCTGCTCGTTCTGTCTGTGCACGGCACAGGACAACCGGTACAAGCGCGCGGAGGAACTGCTCTCCTGTCACCTGTGCGGGAACAGCGGACACCCCAGCTGTCTGAAGTACAGCCAGAAGCTGGTGCAGCGCATACGCAACAGCGTGTGGGAGTGTCTGGACTGCAAGATGTGCGTGCTCTGCGCCGTCCGAGACAAGGCGGTCTCCACCAGCAACAAGCTGCTCATCTGCGACTCCTGCGACAAGGGCTACCACATGGACTGTCTGGAGCCGCCGCTCTTCGACATGCCGCGAGGAAAGTGGTTCTGCTACATCTGCGAGCCGCTGCCCGAACCCAAAGGTCCGGCCGACACGCCCTTCTCCGTGCCCCGGGTCTTGCTCCCGAGGTCCAAGAGACAGGTGGCCGCTTTCCTCAGGGCGGAGAGGAGTCCCGCCGCCAAATCTCCCAAGCGAGAGAGAACTGTGCTCGTCAGACGGACTCGATCCAGAACCCTGACCAAAACGAAGCTCGTGAGTGCTTCAACTCGCGTGGTACGGCGCATGCGCAGATCCCCTAAGCTGCTGCCTGACACCTCCAGGTTGGAGAAGTCCCCAGGACCCGGTCGGAGGAGGAAGGTGCCTAAGCACCCCAGTGCCCCCTCTCCCCTCCCCAACCCCCTGATTGAGGGTGTGCCTGTAGAGGAGGGGAACCTCTTCTACAAGGCTAGGAACTTGTCCGCTGTCAGGGTAACGCCCAACCAGAACTCAATCGTGAACAGTCCCAAGTGTCTTCCACCTAGGATCCACCTGGGCCCGCATGAGATCGACACCTGGTACACATCTGTATACCCGCAGGAATACGCCCTGCTCCCTCTCCTCTACATCTGTGAGTTCTGCCTCAAGTACATGAAGTCCTACGACGTGTTGCTACGTCATAAGCACAAATGCACCCTCACGCACCCGCCTGCTCGAGAGATATACAGAAAGGGAGACCATTCTGTGTTTGAGATCGACGGGAAGCCAAGCACGATCTACTGCCAGAACCTCTGTCTGCTAGGGAAACTCTTCTTGGACCACAAGACGCTGTATTATGACGTGGAACCGTTCCTTTTCTATGTCCTGACTAAGAACGACCAGTTCGGGTGTCACATCGTGGCCTACTTCAGCAAGGAGAAGTACCAGCAGAAGTTCAACCTGTCCTGCATCATGACTCTTCCCCCCTACCAGAAACAGGGCTACGGCAAGTTCCTGATTCAGTTCTCCTACCTGCTCTCTCTCAGAGAGCAGCGCATCGGCACTCCTGAGAAACCGCTCTCTCTCCTGGGGAGAGTGGCGTACATCAGCTACTGGAAGTCTGCCATTCTGGACTACCTGTGTGAGAATCCGAACAGGGATCATCTGTGTCTAGACACTGTCAGCAAGGCAACCAGTATTGACCCGTTCGACCTGGCAGAGACGCTGGAGTACATGGACTGGGTTAAGGTGCGGGCACAAGAGGGCGGAGAGAAAGAACTCATGTTTTCTGTTTCGAGACAGCAGACACAAGCACACCAGGAGAAACTCAGCAGGGAGAATACTCTGTTCGATAGCAGCTCCCTGCACTGGACACCAACACCTAGCCTCCTCCAGTGCAAGCGACGAGCTAGCACGCGTCTCTCCTTCCTCGACTGCTCTCAGACAGACACCTCGAACCCGTTGGATGAGAGTGTCAACTCCATGTATGGTTACAGTCCAGCGCAACAGGAATTTGAGCCAGCCCCCCCACAGAGCGTCCCTGCACGGAAGATCAGACGCAAGCGCAAGCGGAGACTGATCCTCACCACGTACAAGCGCTCCAGCTTCAAGCTACGTCCGTACGACGGCTCTGTTAAGCTCCCGAAGAAGAGCAGTAAGCTGATGAAGCGGATTCTGGACGAGAACGAGAGCAACCCAGCCACCCCACCCCTGCCTAGCTCCTCTCTCCACATACGGACCCATGCTCCTGACCCCTCCCCCTCCCCCTCCGCTATGGACTGCCATTCGGAGAAAGTTGAGAGTGTCAAGACAGAATCGAATACAGACAAAGCCTCGAGTGAAGAACAGAGCGGAGAGGGGGCCTATCCTATTAAGCATTTCAACTTCATCAACTTGCCTCCTTCTACCAGTGCAATACTCGAGGCCAACGAAGAACTGCAGCTGTCAACAAGGATCAGCATTTGTAAGGAGACGCCCACTTCTCACGAGTGCAAACAGTTAGGAAATGAACAGTTTAGTTCAGAGAAACCTTCTCCCGTCCCACAGCGAGTGATTCAACCGCATAGTGACAATGAAGATGAATATAATGATGACGTTTTCACACCTGGTCTCCTCCCGAATACCGATATAACATTTGCACAGATGACTCAGTCCCTATCCAACCCTTCCTCGGAAGGAGGGACTGCCGTGGGGAAGACAGACGGAGCTAGTTTGGAGAACTCCTCCACTACTTCCATCCCCCCTGACAAGCAGGTTGAGAGCGCACTAGCGTTGTTCGAGAAGCACATTCTCACAGACAACTGAGCCTGCTTCCTTACTGTTGTATTATTACTAATATTTAATGTAGAATTGTTCGATTAATGCTACTCTATTAGTTCTCTCTCCAATCAGCTTCATTCTCTCTCTTAAACATGATATATGCATTCATATTCTTACTGATTTATTTTTAAATATACATGATTCATTTCTATAGCTACGTAATATTTTTACTAAAAACGCGGGCGAGAAGAAAATCCTTACTACTAGTATTAAAACTCGATTAATGTGTATATATGTATATGTTATGGACCAAAGTGTAAACTGGCCAAGATTTAGAAGATTCACAAATCTTGGCCAGTTTACACTTTGGTCCATGACATATATATCTGTACCGAATTGATTGAAGAAACTGCCAGACACAGAAAGCTTATTTTTGGCATGTGGGAGTCTTTTGACTATGGCTCCACTAAGTTCTGACCTCAGACCAAAATATCGACTCATTATGGAATGATGACGTCACTATCACCTTTTTTTGTAATTAGAAATTTCAGTTTTCTACTGTAACTCAGGGTGCTAGAAGGCTTGAAATTTTAAGATAATGTGTATATTAATATATCACAAATATGACACAACTCTCATTAAAAAAATGGTGACTCATCACTCTGTTATGACGTCATCATTACGTATAAAGTTTTTTTAAATTGACAAATTTAGGATAGACACATTTAGAGATGTTATCTACAATAATGCATTCTAAACAAAAGGATTATCCATATAAGATCGAAAATACGATATTTGGAATCTACACTCCAGGCCCAGCTTAACAGTTGAAAGTAATTATCTAACTGATTTTTAAAATTTGTTTACTTTATCATTCATTGTAAACAAAAATAGACAAATAAATCGTCGTACGTGTAGTTACACGTGTAACTACATATGTAGCTACACATGTAGCTACACATGTAGCTACACATGTAGCTACACATGTAGCTACACGTGTAACTACACATGTAGCTACACATGTAGCTACACATGTAGCTACACATGTAGCTACACATGTAGCTACACATGTAGCTACACATGTAGCTACACATGTAACTACACATGTAGCTACACGTGTAGCTACACATGTAACTACACATGTAGCTACACGTGTAACTACACATGTAGCTACACATGTAGCTACACGTGTAACTACACATGTAGCTACACATGTAGCTACACATGTAGCTACACATGTAGCTACACATGTAACTACACATGTAGCTACACGTGTAGCTACACATGTAACTACACATGTAGCTACACGTGTAACTACACATGTAGCTACACATGTAGCTACACATGTAGCTACACATGTAGCTACACGTGTAGCTACACGTGTAACTACATATGTAGCTACACATGTAGCTACACATGTAGCTACACATGTAGCTACACATGTAGCTACACGTGTAACTACACATGTAGCTACACATGTAGCTACACATGTAGCTACACATGTAGCTACACATGTAGCTACACATGTAGCTACACGTGTAACTACACATGTAGCTACACGTGTAGCTACACATGTAGCTACACATGTAGCTTCTTCGAATATGAGATATGTATAGAGTATAGACACAGACTGATGATTGAAGTGGTCACTTAGAGAATATACAAAATACATATACAGTAGTAGAATAGTTGGAAAATTTTCGAAATTTGAATTGTTTAATACTGTTATGTATTTGCAAATATAAATATATTAATTAAACTGATTAAAGAAGTACCTACCAATCTTAATGAGATTCAGCTTATTGAAGTATTTCTTGCAGCTTACATGTCAATAACATATACGTGACTGTAGACAATGGCTAAATCATCATCACTCCCACAATATCTGTTTTGTAATGGAATGCTCTTTCCTCCCTTTACGACTTCACAATGGATAACAGACCTAACCACCGAGTTCTCTCTAAGAGACAGCGATATACTCCTCTGCACCTATCCCAGATCCGGGACCACATGGTTGCAGCATATCCTGCTCATCATGGTGACTGGTGAGGTTCTAAAGGATTCGTTCTTCACACAATCTCCATTCATAGATGTGCCTATGTATGATGAGGAGGAGGTTTCTGAAATGCAATTGAAGGGTAGAAAACAAACTATTAAGAGTGAATTTCAAGCATCAGCAGATCCTCGCATCCTAAAAACGCATCTACCTTATCAACTAATTCCTAAGAATCCTAAAGTGAAATATATCTACTGCTTTAGAAACCCTAAAGATAACCTAGTGTCTAACTATTTCCATACTTGTGGCAAAAAAATGTTTGATTTTGACGGAACACTTCAGCAGTATTTTGAACAATGGATGAGTGGGGAAGTAGCCTATGGGAGTTGGTTCGATCATATTCAAGGATAGTGGAAAGTTAGGAATGGTCCTAATATACTAATTCTGTCTTACGAAGAACTACACTGTAATTTCAAATGCAAAATTGAAGAAATTGTTAAATTTTATATCTACACCCCTAAAAACCCCATGTCACCCGTTGGAAGCTAGTCTCTAGCACATTTTTCAAAATTCGTCAAATGGTGCGAAAATATGTATATAAAGGTGTGAAAATATGCACATAATCTTTTTTATTGCCATGTACTATAATATATTTAAGATATCAAACATAAGTTGTGGCTTTGAAGTATTGATAACAATGACGATCTATTGTAGTGTCATACAATGATTACTATTGTGATAGTGGAGTCCTTTATTCAGTATAGAAAAGGTGTTAAAAATTGTTTTCTATTTTTGTAATTACATGTGTAATTACATGTGTAATTACATGTGTAATTACACGTGTAATTACATGTGTAATTACATGTGTAACTACATGTGTAATTACATGTGTAATTACATGTGTAATTACACGTGTAATTACATGTGTAATTACATGTGTAACTACATGTGTAATTACACGTGTAATTACACGTGTAATTACATGTGTAATTACATGTGTAACTACATGTGTAATTACATGTGTAACTACATGTGTAATTACACGTGTAATTACATGTGTAATTACATGTGTAACTACATGTGTAACTACATGTGTAATTACATGTAATTACACGTGTAACTACATGTGTAATTACATGTGTAATTACACGTGTAATTACATGTGTAATTACATGTGTAATTACACGTGTAATTACATGTGTAATTACATGTGTAACTACATGTGTAACTACATGTGTAATTACACGTGTAATTACATGTGTAATTACATGTGTAACTACATGTGTAACTACATGTGTAATTACATGTAATTACACGTGTAATTACATGTGTAACTACATGTGTAATTACATGTGTAATTACATGTGTAATTACACGTGTAATTACATGTGTAATTACATGTGTAATTACACGTGTAATTACATGTGTAATTACATGTGTAACTACATGTGTAACTACATGTGTAATTACACGTGTAATTACATGTGTAATTACATGTGTAACTACATGTGTAACTACATGTGTAATTACATGTAATTACACGTGTAATTACATGTGTAACTACATGTGTAATTACATGTGTAATTACATGTGTAATTACACGTGTAATTACATGTGTAACTACATGTGTAATTACATGTGTAATTACATGTGTAATTACATGTGTAATTACTATAGGAGATAGAAGGCTGAAATTTTAATAGAATCTGTATCCTAACACGTCTCACATATGATGCAACTATCATCAAAAAATGATGACTCATCACTTTGCTATGACGTCATCATTACTCATCAAAATTTTCAAATTTGGTGTTTTTTCGAGTGATATCGATTTTAAAACAAAATGGACATATTTAGAGATGATATATCCCGTTTAATTAGCCAATGTCACCTCCAGGCGACCGAAGGGAGCCTCCGGCGGACACGAAGTGTCCGCCAGCCGCGCAGCACATGCAAGCGAAGCGCGCTTGTTTATATGAAATAGAATCGTGTGAATGGCATTATAAAAGGCTGATAATTGATTGGTTCTCACATAAACCAATGAATTTCAATCACAAATAGTCCTTTGGATTGTATGCATAAGTCACTACTATTTTATTCCAATGTATTTGCATTATAAAATAATCGAATTTGATTGGTCAGGACATTTTGTCATCTCGGCGAGGTGTGAACATTTCGATCTTCGAACTTAATCCTAGATTCATCATTTGACACCTACATGCCAATTTTCGTATCTCTACGACTTGCCAATTCTTCAATCAATTCGGACAAACAAACAAAAATCCTAGCATTTTGATATATAAAATTTAACGAATTGATTGAAGAAAACTGCCAGGCACAGAAAGCTGATTTTTGGCATTTGGGAGTCTTTTGGCTATGGCTCCACTAAGTTCTGACCTAGACGAAAATGTCGACTCATCATGAAATTATGATGTAATTGTCATCTTTTTATAATTAGAAATGTCAGTTATTCGACTCTAACTCAGCCATTTTAGGTGATAGAAGGCTGAAATTTTAATAGAATATGTATATTAATATTTTTCATATGTGATACAACTATTATCAAAAAATGATGATTCATCACTCTGTTATAACGTCATCATTACACACCAAATTTTTAAAAATTGACTAATTTGATGATTTTTCGATTGATATCGATTTTAACAGTAAGACATACATATTTAGAGATGTTATCTCCCTTATAATTAATCTATGTGAGCTCAGGCGCCCAAAGGGCGCCTCCGGCGGACACAAAGTGTCCGTCAGCCGCGCAGCGCAAGCAAGCGAAGCGCGCGCTTGTCTCAAATAATTTCGTGGGATAAAAATCCAATCCTATTGGGAGTGAAGCAACTTTAAGATTTATCCCCGATCAGCCCTGTCCTGAATTAAAGAGATATTATTGCAATTTGTAATATGAAATGATTACCAAGTGGTTCCACTTCAATATGAGATGACATAAGTGAAAAATGAAAATGTAATCAATTTTTGAAATAAATTCTCCTTCTTTGTTTGCTATCATTCGACAGTGATATCGCCATAACATAATAATTTATGGGTTTGTCTTCTGCAATTATACTAATTATATAAATCCCTGTTTGTAATATTAATTATGTATTTGTCATGGAGAAACGACATCAGCGAGAAAGTTCAATACGAGGGTCTAAAAACTTTCGATATGATCCTCGCAGGTACAGCATATATAAGCTCATCCCTGCTAATATGGTGCACTTTCATGAAATTGCTTTTATCCCAATGAATTCATCTAAAATATCAATCGATTCCATAATCACAATATCAAACAGCTATATTACAGGTCTATGTGCGTCCATTTTGTTTCTCAACATTTTATTAATATTTTTTCTATCTTGTTCATGGATTTTCTATCTAATCTATCGAATTATGAAAGATCATCGTATATTTAAAACCGTCAAAAAGTCCAAAAATGGAATGGATCAGTTGGATTACGATAATATCGCAGAGAATTCATATATCAGGCTAGTAAAAAATACATTCTTTCTTGTCATATGTTTGAATGAATGCGGTATTTCTATTTCAGCAAGTGTACTAATATGTATAACCAACTTATATGAAAATAATCTTCGTGGGCTTCATTTACATCCACATTCTTCCGCGAAAGGTTTTCTTTATACTTCTCTATTCTCCATATCCCGACGTATAGGAGTGATTTTGCTTTCAGCGTCTTTTTATTCGATACTATCATGCGCACGGCTTTTGACAGAATTCTTGTGTTGCAAATATGATTACTTTGAGACTAGGCCTTATTTGAGCTCTAAAATATTGCTAACGTTCTGTATTGTCCCTGTACTGATACTCATTGGAATATTTCGCCAATTGTTTCCATTTTCGTTGATTGGCTTTTCCTTCGCTCTGACCTATCAATTCATTCTACTCTTCTTTGCCGCGAGAAAGCTGAAGAGACTACTTTTCAAGCGACTGTTCGATGCACAGAACTTAGAATCTCAGCCTCTTTATGTCGTAAAATATTTCAGAAGAGCATATTCGAACTTCAAATATGCATCAGCTATTCTCCTAATTGCTTTATTTCTACAGACATTGGGATATTCTATGGCATATATTAATTCTATTGTCATGATGATTGTCTATCTACCTCGTGCATGGCTTAGTACTATTCTTCTTGGCACCGAGGAAAAATTTCGCCACTCACCCTCTGCTGATAGATATAACGGTTTTATTGCTGAGATTGAATTTATCGTCATGACTCTTGGAACCAGTTTACAAATCATACCTTACTTGTTGGTCTCAATTCGATTATTTTGCTGTAGTATTAGAAATAATTTTGGGAAAATTGAAGAGAAGTATAATCATTCTCAAATCAAAACATTGATAGCAAGGAACAACAATTCCTATCTGAGGAATCATCATATCTCCTGATCTGAATACGTACTACATCCTCCTTATGTATTTATTATGTATACACAATTACACATCTATTTGCAATCATATATCAGTGTTGATTGAAAATAAATATAAAATAATAATTAATTGTTATATGATTATTATATTTTCACACCATTATATACATATTTTCGCAACATTTGACGAATTTGGAATATACCAGACAGGGGCGCCGAACTTTTCGAAATTTATCGGCAAATTTGTAGTTCTAGGGTGGGCTCAGCTCTAAAATTTGTATTGCGTCTATGGGCCATCTTCGAATCCAGGGGGGCTCGAACCCCCGGGTTCGGCGCCTATGATACCAGAGACTAGCTTCCAGTGGTTGAAATGGGGTTTTTAGGGGTGTAAATTTCGAATATTATATTCTCGAATCTTTATGATGAAATATATGTTTACTTTTGTTTACAAGAGATGCATAAAGCAAATGAATCTCAAAAATATGTTAGAACCAAACTTTCAAGGGTTGACATAGGTTTGGGGGTGTAGATTTTGAATTTAGTATTTTCGAATAAATATGATGATTTATTTGTTTACTTTTATTTATAATAGATACGTATATAAAGTAAACAAATTACAAAAATGGGCTATAGACTAGCTTCCGACGGTTTGACTTGGGGATTTTTGGGTTATATATTTTGAATATCATATTTTCGAACCATATGATTAATTATTTGTTTACTTTTGCTTACAATACAGAGTGGCTTATAAGTTCTGTCCCAAGCTTTATCAGGTATAAAAATTATAAGTTCTGTCCGAACTTCATTAGGTATAAAAATTTTTATACTCAAACAATCTTAGTTATTATGGTCTTTAGAGATTGTAATTCGAATATTCTCAATGACTTTAAAATATTTTTCGAGTCTAAGACCTGAAACTGTGTTTTGTATGGTGAGTTTTGTGGAGGAAATATGTGTCCTGGCACACAGCGAAAATCGAGAATCAGGGCCCACTGCTTTTCAAATTATCTTTCTAGAGTCTTAAAATTATAGGACAAATTAGCCCCCACATTTTCCTCGAGCACTCTGAATTTGTAGAAATATAGGACGTTTAGATCAGTGTATATTGAGAACCATTTGGATCAGATTTTTTGGTGATGTGAAAAAAAGTGCCATTTTGGGTGATTTTGCAAAATGTACCTAATTTGAACTAGTGAAATAATAACTTTATCTCGTTTCTTATAATGAATTCAATAGATTTGTGAAATATTTCCATGGTGAATGAAAGGTATCTGGTGCTAAATCGTCATGGAACATCGATTACAGAGACATTTTTTACAGAAGCAGTGGCCCTGATTCTAGATTTTCGCTGCGAGCCAGGACATATATTTTCTCCACAAAACTCACCATACAAAACACAGTTTCAGAGGTCTTAGACTCGAAAAATCTTCTAAAATCATTGAGAATATTCGAATTACAATCTCTAAAGACCATAATAACTAAGTTTGTTTGATTATAAAAAATTTTATACCTAATGAAGCTTGGGACAGAACCTATAAGCCACCCTGTAGACACAAAAAGTAAACAATTCTCAAAAAATGATGACTCATCACTCGATTATGACGTCATCTTTACATCTTTTAAAACTGCATTTGCGCTGAAATCCTTATTTCTTTTCAATTTTACTGAATTTGAATGTCATAAGCTGTTTGAACTATTTAATGGCTCTTTGTGACTCATTTGTATGCTAGAAGTAGAACCATTCACCTTGCACCTAAATGGTCTCAGAATTCAGAAAATAAAATTTCGGTAGGAATGATTTTTAAAATTTTTTGAGAGCATGACCAGAATCTCATATGCGAACAATTCTTGATTACTAATATGCATCAAGTTTTAGAAAATAATACCAAACCTGGGGCCAGAGTCAGACTGGTCCCGATAGGGTACCTGACTTAGGGTGACCGCATTGGGCCACTCAAACTTGGGACCTATGAAATAACATGTATACTTGTAGACACTGTTCCCGTTGTTAAATTCTAAATTCAAAGCCCCCTTTCAATTCGACTCGACTCAGGAATGGAGCAGACTACCACAGAATTGGGAGACAATCCCTCACCAGAGTTGGAGGTAGAATCCTTCTCTAAGCAAGCGTTCCAGAGCCTCATCACCCTCACTCGCCTCTCTCACGACCTGCCTCAGGTGAGCAGCGATTACGACTACTACTCCTCATTTCCTGGCTTCCGGTTTTTCTCCAGCAAGATGCAGCAGCGAATTTTCTCGCTCATCCAGAACCTCTCCCAGGGAGTGAACCCCGTCCTGTCTCGGTTTGGGAGAAACAACCATGGGAACAATTCCGCGCCTGAATTAGAAGAACTGTTTGAAAAATTGGTTGAGACGAACGATGCGGGAATCGAGCAGGTGGGGCACCTTATTGACATCCTCAATGGGGTCGCTCCTCCTCCCCCAGTCACCCCTTCCTACCCCCTAGTCGTTCAGCCCGATATTGTCCCCCCTCCCTCCTACACAGCACCCTCCCCCTACTCCGCCGTCCTCCCAGGAACTTCACAGCTTCCGCAGTGGAACCGACTCGAGTACACGGCCGCTCCTCTCAACCACTGGGCGCGCGGACAGATGTCGCGCTCGAATCGGATACAAAAACCGCAGATCTGCAGAGAAGGTGTGGACAACTCTGATGCGCCCTTCATCCCCTCTCTGAGAGGAGGGATAAAGCCCAACAGTCTGCATTCCGACCCCGTCAGCAGCGACCACAGCTCTCTGGACGACCTCCTGACCAAGATGAGATCCCAGGGTCCGGAGAGACTGCATCCGTACTTCGAAGAGCTGCAAGAGGTCAACTACTCACCCTCTCTCTTCTCCAGCAGGTACTGGCCCACTTCTTGAAAACCACAACTATGTTACTAGTTTTGAGTGGTTTGGTTTTAAACCCTTTTATTTCTAATTTGAGTTAGAGTTAGAATGTGCCGGCAATTCCCTTAACGTAGGGAGCGACAAATTTAGCAAATCGACAAATACACGCAATTTCCATGTGACCGAAATTCTGTGAAGTCCGTGAAGTCCTTACAGTGAAACCGCAGCCTGCACACAAATTGAGAATTTTAATCTGACCTAAATTGGACACGAATCTGACAATTTTTTATTCTTTTTCGATCTGAATGTGACCCATTCCCAGAAAACAAAACAGTGGTTTTGCTGTGATGCGCCACTAAACCGTCAAAAATCGAATATTAGAAATCTTTTTTGCTAAATTTCGTACTTCAATAACACTGACTTGATTCTATAGTGTTTCCTCCTCTCGTTCATCGCCTACTCAATATCTTAAGCAGGCTCGTTCTAATGTCTGGTACCAGACTACTCCGTTCTAACACAGACTATTATGTCCAGAACTGCCATTGACTCATGAACACCGCTGTTCTATCACATTTCTATTACCTCCCACTCAGTGATCCTGACAACCCAGGGCCCCTCGACAGCCACACGTACGAGCTCATCTCCACTGAGGAGCGGCTGGACGCACTGGTAGAGCAGCTGAAGCAGTCGACTGAGATCGCTATCGACCTGGAGCACCACGACTACCGGTCTTACCTCGGATTCACTTGCCTCGTGCAGATAACAGTGAAGGGGCACGACTACATCGTAGACCCGCTCCGCGTAGGCCAGTCCATGCACAGACTGCTGGACCCATTCAGTAACCCCGCAATCGTTAAGGTTGTCTTTCAGAGAAACTAATTTCCTTTTATACTATTTCAGTCTGCTATTCCAATGCGTTCCTCCGAGTGCAGGTACTCCATGGCGCAGACCATGACGTGCAGTGGCTGCAGAGGGACTTCGGACTGTATCTGGTGGGGATGTTTGACACTCACCAGGCTTCCGTCCTGCTGGATCTGCCCAAGAAGTCGCTAGCATTCCTGCTCAACTACTGCTGTAACGTTAAGGCCAGCAAGAAGTTTCAGATGGCCGACTGGAGAGCTAGGCCGCTCCCTCTACTCATGGAGAGGTATGCGCGGGAAGACACGCACTATCTGCTCTACATCTACCACCGGATGCGGAACGAGCTGATTAGGAGGAGCACTGACTCGGTAGACCTGCTTAAACAGGTGAGATGGTTGGTAGCGATTCTTGATCCAGTAACGCCTGCGTATTTAATAATGGCAACGGACTTAGTGTAGTTTTGTTCGGATTTTGACAATTGACAAATAGTGATTCTGAAGGCTGTAGCTCTATCCATTAGTAATCCATGGTAATGGCTAATTCACGGAACACATTTGTATATTCACTTCTATCCATTGTTAACATAATTGCTTGTACAATAAGAGCGTACATAACAGCACTATTCTGCACATTCATGGTAGATTTGATCTTCACTCGTATTAGGCACTGGACAAGAGCAGACTGGTTTGCTTGAAAGTATACACTAAACCCGTTTTCAACTCTTGGGGTCATTTCAAAGTTATCTCTAAAAACGTCCACTCTTTCTCCGCCATCCAGAGAGAGGCATGCAGGGCAGTGTACGCCTGGAGGGACCGCACCGCCCGTGAGAAGGACGAGAGCTGTGAGTACGTGCTGCCGGGGACCATGCTGTTCCAGATCACGGACAAGATGCCCGGGGACATGCACGGCATTCTAGCCTGCTGTAACCCTATCCCTCCCATCCTGAGCAGCTGTATCCACGAGGTGGCCATGATATATGACCATGCGAAGCGGCACTACATCGAGACTGGCAGGAGTATGTACATTCCTACGCCAGAGAGAAGGAGCAAGAGGCTGAGTAGCAGTGAGACGCAGAGCATACCTAAGCGTTCCAACGTGCTGGAGGTAGCGATAGAGCAGAGTAACGATTCGAATCAGTTTACACCCACGATCAGCCATTCCATCAACATCCGTGAAGCAGTTCCAACCCTTAACACCTTGCTAATGTCTCCCACTCAGGAGGAGATGAAAAGGAGCGCTTTAGTCAGCAAGGTCCTTGCAACATTTCAAGATCCTTTCCGGCACTTTTTCATGAAGCCTCAAGGTGGTGGAGATTCGATAAAGCATGACTTGCAAGAACCTATTTCCCACTCGAGTGACGCTATCTTGGAACAGGATGTTATATACTTGGCTCCAGATAAAGATAAGCCTAGCTCCCATGGTATGCTCACCTTCTCAACTGCTAAGTCGCACAGGCATGTCAATACGCCTGCTTTGGATATACCTGAAGAGGTAGAGGGCAGAGGCGAGACGGAGATGAGAGATTCGAAAAAAAAGAAACTCAGTGATGAGAAGTCGAATGAAGTGATCTTAGTTGGGAAGATGAGTAGGGAGGAAGGGAAGAAGGAGGGTGGGAACAGAGGGAATGGGGTCACAATCAGATCGAAAAGGAATAAAAAGAAACCGTTTAATCCGAACACGGGGATGGTCCATGAAGGGAGAGGAGATAGACCGTTCCAACCGTTCGACTACTCAGCAGTCCCTCCCCCGTATCAGCCAAATCATAACTCCAACCGCATGCATTATAACCCACCAGTCTCTAACAGGCACATGTACCGCCCCCCTCCGCATCTGCATCCGCATCCGTACCCTCACCCCCCGTACCAGTTCCCCCGTTGGGAGCCCCCTTGGGGCTTGAGGGGAGGTCCCCCGTTTAACAGGTTCCCACCGCCTCAGCCGTTTGTTAGGCACCACGGTGTGCCCTGGCCCAGTTAACTCAGAGCAGCGTCTCCTTCAGGTAGGTTGCCCTATACTGTTAATCTGATAAGTTTAATTATACAATGTCCCTCCATAGACCGATTTACTTAAAACTGGCCATGAGCAGTTGATTTCAGTTGGCATTCTATATTATCTCGCCTTCTCTCGTATTTTTATTGCATAATCTTACGTATGATTTGCTGATTTTTCCAAATACTACTTGTATGATTTATCTCAATTGCGTACTAGGCACTTTATTGTTTGATTATGAGCGTCAGCTATCCATTGTTGTTGTACTTGAATATTATGATATAACACTGTAGTAATGATAATAATGAATACTCTATTTTAGATATTTTAATTTGATAAATATTTCTTTTTCTTAAAAGCTTTGGAACGATTGATAATGCAAATTTATTTTATTTTCTTCTTGTACTCTGAACTCGATTTAATCATGTCCACTTTTTGATCTTATATTTGTGCTTCCATACAAACTAGAACTAAGCTGAGAGATATTATATATTGAAATATTTTTTACTTATAAATGCTTTATATATAATTAATTTTAATTATATTTTAATTCGAGTGATGTGATCAAATAGAACCTCATTTTAGAGCAGATCTGAATTCACAGAATCGCGGCACTAACAAAGCCGTATATACATACAATTAAATAATGCGAATTGATAATTTGATGAGTTCACCTCTGAATAATCTTTCTGTTTATTTATTTGAATTCTTTTATTGTCTTTGTTCTTATTATGTAAGAATCCCTGAATGTCCTTACTTTCATGAATTTCTAAGCTCCAACCCCTTACTACCCAATAACCTGAAGAATTAGAACAGCAGTTGTATAATCACGCAGATAATTGAACTAAATTCAGTTTTCTTATTCTGTATTGGAGTGTACTGGGATGCTATCTCAATCACATACAAGTACAATTAAAGTATAATTAACAAGTTCTCTTAGTGCGGTAGTTATTTCGTAGCTGCATCTGTTCTCTGACATTAATCGTAGTTGCGCGGTTTCTTCTTCCTTTTTTCTTGCAGTCTTCTGACAAATTTGATTTCTGTCCCATTCTTTATTCCGTAGCTACAAATAATACAGTATTCATACACAGTATTTTCACTATAACGGACATTAATGGAGAATATATATTTTTAATTTTGTACATAATTAAGTCCAGATATTTCCGATCACATTTTTCATGCGGACATTGTGGGACACGATCGAAAATATTAGACACATGTAATAAAAAAAGCGGGACGTAATAAAAAATTTCATGTAAAAACGGGACACGAAAATTAGCTCAATAGAAGAGTGAAAAAAGCGGGACGTCCCAAAAAAATAACGGGACGGTTGGTATGTATGGATATTATGCTATAATTCATGAAACTCTAAATTCGTCCAAATCAGAAATATCTTAGCCTAGCTCTCACTTTAATGAATAGTTACGATTACCAAATTCCTTTCCGCAGAAGTTTGATAAATATTTATTAAATTCATCAATATGACACACAGCATACCTTTGCAATTCCGCATTATCGTCATACAGCACACTCTGTTGATAGGCCAGCACATATCTGCTCCAGACGTATCTCCTAGATGTATTTAGCACTGAACATGACATTCCAATGCGTAAATCCACTAAAGTAGTGTGATAGAATTTTGTATCCAAACTATCCCACAACTGATCTAGTTACAATAGTTTGCTAAAATATGACATTTAAATCACCTCAAGCCATATTCAATGATCACAGGTTTCTTAATGAGAAGGATTTTTGAATTCTTAAAGATTCTCCTCTCCTCAATTACTTAAATTTTATCTCTTAAAATAATTACAAGACATTTTTATTGATATAATCTAACTTTTAAAAATAATGATTCACTTATGGCAGTGGTTTATGATAGAACTAAACGTATATTCGAATCTTAACGAATTCTATCCTTTCTCAACGAATTTCTGAAGATTTTTCCGTTCGGAGAACATTTCGAATTTATTCCCACAACTGCGATCATACAATTGTGATAAGCAGACTCATCCAGGCGTACTGGGCGCGCCTAGAGGCGCGTATTTGATCCCATGGATCATAATTAGGCGTATGATTTAGGCGCGCGGCATACGCCTACTTAGGCGCGTGGCATAAAACATATATAAAATGCAGAGTCTAGGCGCGTATAAAAATGGTGGCGCCCATTTAGGCGTATGACTTCGGAAAGCTGGATGAAACCCTGGTGATAAGTCATAACAAAGTGTGAGAGAAATGTTAAAAAAAATGCGAAATTGGATCATAATTGGGGTGTTAATTTGATGGTTTTAAATTGTTCTACCAAAATTTTAATTATGCCTAAATTTTGAATGATGCTAAAAATAGTACTGTATTGTACATTGCCACCTTTGATGTAATTTAGAACCATTTTAGCCCTCATACGCCGATATTTAATATTCGTTAGTAGGTTTTAGAGTTTATTTCTTTTGAGGGGATAATGAATCCTAGCCGAGTCGATGCGTCTAGTTTGCGCGATAACATGATATAATTGCTTTAAAGGCTGTTTCCAGCTCAATTATCTCCAGGGATACACGTCTGATAGACCTTTCTGTACCTTTCGTGGTCATGTATCTGTACCTGTCTAGACTAACTCACTTGTTATTATGGCTTTCAACTGCTTCCAATCAATTAAGAATTATCTTTCTAATTATTCCTCCCTTCTTAATTCTGAATACGATATTATTCCAGTGTGGTAACCTTTATAACGATGATCGTGCATCAATTCTCTGAATTTCCTATGCATTTGGACCATTGAACCCGTAATAATCCCACGGCTTCTTGCATAATCCTTCGGTGTGCATAACCATCTTGTCATTAGGAAAAGTCAATGGTTTGTAATGTTGCAGCAGACTCAGAAAGACCTGTTAAATCTCTGCTTCAATGAAAGCAATGAAAGACTATTTTTAATGAATAGGGACATTGAAGAGCTTCCACAGTCTTGTGCAGCCACTGATCCATTAGTATAAGTGCTTCAGCTTGTTTGAATTTTATCTAATCCGATCACGATCAACCAGTGTGCGATTTCTTTGATACCATGCCTCTCGGGAGAAAACACAGTTGCATTCATCTGATTAAACCTCGAAATCGCTGGGCGGAGTACAATATCGAGGAAGAAGAAAAGAAATGCTGCCTCCGAGGGAACATCACAGTCAATCCGGAGAAAAATAATTGTCTCAAATTTAAGATGAGACAGAATTTCATTACCAAATTGAAAATACATGCGAAACCGAAACAGAAGGAAACTAGTGTTATACGTAAGATCGATATCTCCTCTCCACAAGAATTTCGCCATATCGTGCACTGGCCCTGGTACGTTTCTGTCTGATAAGTACAGCTTCTCTTCAAACACGCAAGCTTAAGAACTCTCATTCACCATCATTGATGTGATTCTAATAACTTAATTTTGTTGCTTACGATTGTTAACGTAATCCGATAATCACTTGTGATCTGAACTCTCTCATTTCTGATTACTGACTGTACGTATGTATAATTTTATGGATGATTTCGCTCTGTACGATTTATGTTAAAATTAGAGTTGATTTGTTGGTTAGGGATTTTTGCGGCTAACTAGCCATTTCTTTAGAACGTTAACATCTCTACACCCTTAATTTTCTTTTTGGTTTTGATGCATCTTGACTTTAAGATGATTTTTTAAAAAAATATCTTGGACATTTTTTACTTTTGGGAAAACTATTTCGTATCTAGGATTCTTGGATAATTAATATCTCTTCAAGTATTGTGCAGTAAAATGTGATATTCTTAGCTCTGATTATTTTTATGATAATATCAAGCAAGTGTAGGAGATATTTCGTTAGATTGATTATAATTTGAAGCATATTTTGGACAATTTAAAAGCTTTTTTTTTCTGGAAAAAAACTAATTAATTTCTCTGTTGGATTTTTTCCTTGCTAATATGAAAAAAATTAAGGATTCTACAACAAAAGCAGGACTACAAAACTTAATCGAGATATAAGTAAAAGCTTAAAGTATCAAATTGATTCAAAGCCAATAATTTTAAGTTAATCCAATCGCTATTCAATCTGGCAGCATTTGTTTCGGTCTCTTATGGAGTTGCATTATCTAATGGTGACTACTTTTAAGTTTTTGTTTAATTAAAATGAAAATATAGAAATTAACATGTGGAAGAGATAATCCAATGCATACTCATGATTCTACCAACAATATGTATTACTGGATGAAAAATTACAAACTCATTATTTTAAGATATTTATATTCGTACTACTTTGATAAATTTTCTTTTTTTCATCATTTGATACATTCTGCAATTTTGAATATATTTTAAACTGATATTTGGATGCTGGTGTGTGAAATGAAATGTATCTTTTTCAATTAATGCGAAATGAATAAATATCTGACTTTGTCTCTCTACTCTAGTTAGTTATCTCGGGAGATTGCCATGGGACTTTCTCAAGAGCAATTTTGAATATTATTTCTTAATTAATAGTATCCTGTAATGCATTCTTATTATGATTGAAATTTTAAATTTGTTTCAATGATGCGATTCTTTGTCATTTTTGGTAAATTTTCGTCCAATTTCGATTTCGTTTGTTTATGAGGATGGAATGGACATATTTCAACTCACCAATAAGTTGCATCTGATAATTCGCTAGGCTGTATACTCTTATTCTGGTAAGATCGTACGGATGCGAAGGTACGTTATTTTCATGCCTAATTTGTATCAGTTTAAATTTGAATTGTTCCTTTTAATTTCGAATTGCTTTGCTTCTTCATATTATTAATAAAAATTAATATTTATATCTACAATATTAACAAATGTAAATAATTGCATATCTATAGTATTTAGCGGTTTTGTTTTATTACGATTTTTCCCAATGCGTTTTTTGTCATTTTTAATGTTATCACCAAGATCAGCAGATGTTCCATGGGTCATGTTTCATAAGTTTGGATAATACTAATTTCCCTGTCAAAATTAATTAATTTCAGGCGAAAAACAGATCCTAACTATCCATTACGTTCGAAATAAGTACGTGCGTTTGAATACACAAGTCTTATTTTTTGCTAGACAGTAACTTCGTATGCATGCTTAATCACAGAATCTTGCTCACGATTTATTTAAATACCAAATTACCAATATTGCTTCTCATTACTAAGGCACTCCATACACATACAAGTAGATATATAATACTGATTGTTGTAAATTTTGTTAAAAGGAAATATTGTCGAAAATATTAAAAGATCAGTCCAGTTGCATTGAAAATAAGGCAATTACTACGTATGTGTCTATTTTGGTGTCTTTTTTATTCAAATTTATTGAGTCCTAACAGCATCAAAATATTCATTAGTTTACAACACAAAACGACACAAAACGATGTGTTTACTCATCTTACTTGTAATTCCTGATTACTTGATGATAATTCCAATCATACACATATCGACACTTCTCTAGATTATTGACGAGATAGCTAGTTCCTGAAAGTTTACTTTCCATCGAGCAATCTTGTTATTATGCGAACCATTTAACAGACATACGTATTATGTAGTATATGAACAGTGTTTAGTAGTGCGAAGTGTGAACATGATGTTTTTTGCTATTAGTTCACTGATGGATTCAACCTAACCAATGTATCCACACTTCATCATCTCTCTATTTTAGGAAACGCTTTGCTGGGTGACTGTTGCTGAGGTGGTGAGTTACGTAGTTAATCCATCTACCCTTTTTGATCACTGCACCCCGCCCGTTCATCCTTTTTATTAACTTAACATTGACGATAACGAGTTCGTACGTTGATCCTATATCGAATTTAATTATCATGCAAATACTTCACTAGTAAAATCCTAATTATCCATATTTCATCACAATGTATGTTTTAAATCTAATTGGACCAATTATTTGGTCAAATTTCTCCTCCCATTTATAGAAATATTTCACATTCGTGTATGTTATTAAATACTATACTATCCTACGTCATCATTCATTGTGCGTAGTTGAATACAAGTACCAACTTCAATTTTTGATAATTAATTTATTTCCTTTGTCATATAGTATATAGATCAATATAGTTAGAGATAAGTAGTTAGAGACATGAATAGTTAGAGATAATTTTTTTTCATGACTTTTATTATAAACAGATTGGGTAGACTACTAGATCAGGTAGAGGGATTCAAAATTAAAAAGAGATGATTGCTAATATTTAAACCCGATTCGTTTGTTCCCAGATCTAAATCGCGATTTAGTTATTCTTTTTCAAACTATATTTGTGTTTGTTATACTTTCTAAATGATTATTTCTACTATTTTATACACTTTTGCTTATTATGTTTCATTATGATAAAATTTATAAAAACTAAATTTGAAAATAAATTATTTATGATATTTGATGTTTATACAGTCAGTCCATGGAACAAAACGAAAACTTCGCAGAATCAATGCGACGAGCGAGAGAAATCGCGGCTAAGATGAACAATCCGGAAGCTGCTGAGAAGAATTACAACCGCAAAAGAGGCTTCACAGATGAAGCCGACATTCCTGAGAGCAAACGCGCCGCAGACCTCAATGCAGACATAGAAGAACTCGGCAAGGGAATGAATCGCGTGACCTGGGCTAGCGACGGCTCCATCAAGTTCGAGATGGAGATCCCCAGTCGCTACGTGGGGTTGGTGATAGGGAAGGGAGGGGAGACCATAACCAAACTGCAGCAGGACTCGCAGGCTGTGATACAGGTGGCTCCAGACCCTCCTGACGGTCTCAATCAGCCACTGCGACACGTGACCATGTCCGGGAGGGAAGAGAACGTAGAAATAGCGAAGCAGATGATCAAGAAAATCATAGACGAAGCGAACATTGTGTCCGATCCCCCGATGGGAGGGGGCTTCAAAATGGAGACTCATGAGATGATGATCCCCGCGGGGAAAGTGGGGCTGGTGATCGGCAAGGGCGGGGAGATGATCAAGAGTCTGCAGGAGCAGGCGAACTGCAAGATGCAGATGATACAGGACGGAGTATACCAAGGTGCTCCCGAGAAACCACTGAGGCTGCAAGGAATGCATCCGAATATCGAGAAGGGCAAGCAGCTTGTGCGACAGCTGCTGGATCAGAAGGACGCAGAGGCCAGAGGGCTGACAGGGGACTTTAGTGGACCCATCCAGACAGTCGAGATCCAGGTACCGCGTGACCTAGTCGGCGTGATTATAGGCCGACAAGGAGAGACCATCCGGCAGATCCAAACTCAATCTGGTGCTCGCCTGCAGTTCCAGAACGACTCAAATGCAACTTCGCATCGCATCGCTACTCTCACTGGCCCGCCCGACGCAGTGGAGAAGGGGCATCAGATGGTGCAGGAGGTTATGAATGAGGTGATACAGAAGCAAGGGAAGAGCGGTACCACGCCGAACCCGCAAGGTCCAGGGGTCCTAACTGTGTCCGTCGCTGTACCCGCTGGAAAGTGTGGACTGGTCATCGGGAAAGGTGGTGAGAAAATCCGCGAGTTACAGAGGCAGTGTGGTGCTCACATAGAGATAAATAAAGCGACTCAGAACAACCCGCACGAACGGTTGTTCAATATCCGTGGGACTCAGGCTCAGATCAGTTACGCTCAGATCTTGATCCGACAGGTGGTTGAGAACAGCACCGGAGGAATGACAGCCTCCCAGGTGTATCCACCTGCTTCGTATCCTCCCAACCCCGCCCAGGCGCCAGCGGCTGTGTACCCGTACCAGATGCAGGCTGGGGCGGCCGCAAACCCGTGGGGTGCACTAGGGTTCGCTTACGCGGGCGGACAGTCGGCAGCCAATCCTGTGCAGACTAGTGCTTCCAACCCAGCAGCCTCAGCTGCCGTCTCCCAGCAGATGAAAGAGCAGCAGTTGCTCTGGACGGCCTACTACCAGCAGTACTACTCGGCAGCCATGGCCGCAGCGCAGCAGAATCAGACACCTGGAGCTCCCGCACAGGCAGCAGTGCCCACCGCTGCCTCGGCAACCCCCGCCACTCAGACCCAGGTAAGCGGGCAGCCTGCCGCCTCCGCCGACCTACAAGCTCAGTGGGCCGAGTACTTCAGACAGCTGGGCTACCAATACCCATATGCACAGCAGCAGCAGCAGCAGCCGCAACAGCAAATGCCGCAACAGCAGAAGGATGGGAAGAACTGATGTCGCTATGGAAATGTGCTATAGTGACATTTTAGCTATTATAAGTTTGTGTAGCCCTTAACGTTGCTATGCTTTGATGATACTTCTGTTAGCTCATAATTATCTGTTATACAATGTACCTTTACATCTCGACGCTAATTAGTTGTTATTGGATGTGGTAATTAGTTAAATAATCTACCTAATAGTAATCAATAATGGGTACTAATCAATAATGGATATTGCGACGCAGCAAGTTTGCTATTCTTGTTGACATGCGTAGTGTCATCCTATTGGCTCCATATTTTGTATATGTTCACTAATTCAATTACTCCAATGGCTTAAGAATTGTTGCGGTAGGCCGCTACACTTTGGGAGTCATTTTACAAATTACTGAATAACACCATGCATATTCATACTACAACATCAAAGTACTAATCCGTAATCAGACAATTAGGTAACTTCTCCGCTGACAAGAAAACTTATTCAGGACTACTGCATTCCACTCAGGAGATCACTTGTTACTGCGATGTCAGCACTAGCTAGATCTGATTTTGATAGATTTCTAAAGAATCTCTGCTTCAAATGCTTCGAATTGTTACTTCAGTCCAGAAATGGAAGCAAACAGCACACTCACTCTGCAGCTAACCCCCACGTCACGTCCTGGTTCAATCTAGCTATCGACGGGGTCGAGTCGGTCAGAGACGAGATTAAGTCAATGGCAGAGAGCCCTGTTCCTACACCAGACCGTCCAGTCTGTCTGGAGGTGTTTGCAGACATGGAGGACCAGAAGTTAAGCATTGAAATATGGAGCATGCACTTGCTAGAGGAGAAGTACGACGCCTCTTCTACCAATGTGTACAATCATATGGCCATTCTTCTGAGATCCGTCCTCACAGCTTCTAGGACCACCCCGTCCTACTCTCTAGCCAGACAAGGCGACCAGACCAGACTCAGGCACTCCTTCTTCCTAGGCGCCCCGGACTATTCCAGTCTGGGACGCGATATGAAGGAGAAGGAGGTAGCCTCCACTAGCACGCCCTACGGAAAGATCTTAGTCAGGATAGCATACCGCACCTCACTCATCTTAACTCAGGAGATCTCCACGCTCGATAGTTTCATACAAAATGGACTGACAACAACGCCAGAGCGGTCGTTTGATCCTGAGGACTGCGGGGTCAAAGGGGCATTTGGATATGGAGAATGTTCCGTGCAAGAATCTCTCAACCAGCAGCTACAGGGTCCTTTTGCTGCGCTGGGAGAAATACAACCGATTACACTCAACATTCCTGACATTCCACTGGATGAGTCCATCCTATCAGTTTCTAGCCATATTACACTAAACAGTGATAGTCCAGGGGAAAAACACGATTCGATAAGGTGCGAAGGGATCACTCCAATGTTCTCAGAACACACGGGCAGCAGCATGTATGATTACTTCTTTAACCCGCCTGAAATTCCAGAGAGCGGATGGAAGGATCCGGTCACCTTAAAGAAAACTCTCGATTTTATGAGAGATGAATTGCCAGGCTTGGGTCAGAAGATTGAAGAATATAAGCGAATCTTACTTACTGACACTTAATGTTATCGTTGTTAATATAGTTAGATATAACTTCTATTTAAACCTCGCTGTGCTCTGTACATTTGAATATATTAATCTTTATCTGGATTTCAAACGGATTACAGGACACTCTTCCTAATTTGACCAGTCCCATTTTTTCAGGATTAATGAAATGGTGAATAATCAATTAGACTATAACCCTTGATATCCAGCAGCTCACTAATCGAACTACCAAGTTCAGATCAACAAGAGTGTCTGTCTGTATATGCAATTCTTATAATTCCCTCACAAAATATGCTGTGAGAGAATATGAATTTGATCATTAATAATATATAAGATAATGATGTAGGTATTTTATAAGCGTAGGATGCAGACAATTTTTAGTGTGCTTCCTCTAGTATAATTCCACAATGCAGTACTAACCAAGAAACATGTCTTTTCAAGATTTGTAAAGTAAGTGACACATATTTTTCAGGTTTAATGTATTTGTACTACTAATGCTACGTAGTTTCACTAATGCGAATTTTAGCTAGATATAGCCAGTCAACACGTTGTTTTTGTCTAAAAATGGTTTTAAAATTTTTCGGTTAGAATACTATCTCACACATGGTATATAAATGGATTTTCACCTCAGAGAAGATTGAGAGTCCAGATCTCTAAACCGATATACTTCAATAACATTACTATTCTGAAGTAACTTGCTTATCAAAGCGAAAAGAGATGTAATTTCAGATTTACAAGCTAACGACGTGTTTGAAAGTTTGTAATTCAACGCCAAACCTCGAATTATTATCTATACTCAAATAGGTATGTTTTATGCTATTTATAGTAGTAATTCTATCAATATAGGTGACAAGGTGACCGTCTCAAAAATATTTTCGTTTACATTTTTTCACAAAATTAAGGCCCAATATTAAAGTTGTATTCTAACCACCTACCAGCTTACTTAAAATTAATCTGTCACGCTGTTTCAGTGCAAAACTTAACTGAACACCAATTTGGTAAATGAAAATTCAAAAATTGGTATCCGTCTCTGTGTATTAGAATCTGGCGATAGTTAGGAACATATTATAATATAGTATAATCAAGTCAAGACATTTACTGGAAAGCAAACATCTATCGAAGATAAACCTAGATCTGGACAAGCTTTCCCGTGTCTCTAAAATATTTTTATTCGAAAATCAATCGGCAAACGTTGGCAATCAACTCGAAAGAAGGCTTGTTAGAATTATCTCAACCAATCTGTTCCGGTTAGTAAGGATTCTTCAGTACTTTCTTTAATAGAATTGGAGCAAAACCCTTCCCACTATAAATAATTGTCCGAAAAACATAAAAGTCAAAAGATTCAATTATGTCTCAATCCTCGTTCTTGGACTAAACATGATTGGAAACGAGTTTCTTAGGGACGACAGCCTCTGAACTTTTTCACCCAACAAATCTTCAGAACGATCATTTAGAGGATCCTTTCAAACAGACACTAAACGCTGATTCTATATCTCTGAAGTCTTGGAGAAGTTTTGCCTTCCTACCTTGAAGCATCGGGAAACTGAGGATCCATTGATACAAAGAAAATGTGTGCTTAGTGTCAGAGGCCATTTTTATGAGAGATGACGCTGTAAAGCACAGAATTTCTCACTTAATATATCTTGGATTTTTGTTTGTTTGTCCGAACTGATTGAAGAATTGGCATGTCGTAGGGATATGAAAATTGGCATGTAGGTACATAGGCGTAGCCAATGGGCCTGCAGAGCCTGCCCGCAGGCCCACTAAATATCCTGCAGGCCCAGAAAATGTTTCTGCAGGCCCAGTTAAGACGGACCGTAGCCCCTGGCAGGCCCTTGTAGTCGCCACTGGCTACGCCCCTATGTAGGTGTCAAATGATTAATCTACGATTAAGTTCTAAGATCTAAGCGAAATTTTCACACCTCTGCAAAAAAAATGGAAAACAATTTTTCACACCTTTTCTATACAAAATATTTGACTACACTATCACAATGGAAATCATTGTACGGCACTATAATAGATTGTCATTGTTATTAATACTTCAAAGCCACTACTTATGTTTGATATCTTAAATGTATCGTAATGTATAGCAATAAAAAAGGTTGTGTGCATATTTTCACACCATTTGAGAATTTTGAAAAATATGCTAGAGACTAGCTTCCAGCGGTTGACATGGGGTTTATAGGGATGTAGATGCATATACACATATGTATTACCAGTATTACTTTGAAAGTGCGAAAATCGAAATCAACACAATGAAATACCCTATATTAGCCGTTGAGAAATCGGTTTTAGCTTAAAATAAGAAATTTCATAAAATAATGATAACCATTATGTTATGACGTAATCATTATGCATCAAAATGTGAAAAATTGACAAATTTTGTGATTGTGATATTGATTATAATTATCACTAAGCACAGACGTACAAGTATTTAGAGATGTCTTCTACCTTATAATTAATCAATATGAGCCTGGGCGTCCAAAGGACGCCTCCGGCGGACACAAAGTGTCCGCCAACCGCGCAGCGCAAGCAAGCGAAGCGCTTGCCATATATTAAAACCGGACTTTTCTTTGATGTAGAGTAGGACAATTCTAAATAACATCTTAGAATATTAGTTTAATTTTGAGGTAGAGACACCAATTTAGGTATTTGTTCTCTCAATCTTATCTTATCATTGATTTGATAAGGATCTGTAATTCCTACTTAATTAGTTTTTCAAGTACGCATTAAGTGGTAATTATAGTTGCTAAGAACTTACCAGCTTATCTGAACGCGATGCTCCTTTCCTTTCGATCTCGTGACTTTTTGTGCAATAGCACGTTTCAAGTGTTTCATTCTCCCACTCTTGGTAACTTCTACGTCTATACAAATATTAATAAATTTAGTGCTAACGCTTCAATTCAATTAGTTTCGAATATCACCTTAGTAAAATGTGATTGCATATCCTATTCTGGCTAAAATTTAGGCTTATTGTGCTTATATTATTAGGAATATCGAATGATCTTGATTTTTCAAAGTCATTTACTAACTAGTCTTGAAGTAGTATATATATTTGTAATTGGTGACTTGATTGCCTTTATTTTACACTATATTTTCTTAATTTTTTATTTTCAGATCCTTTTATTTCAAGGTTAGTTTATATAAAATCATTTTAATAATATCGTATTTTTGTTTTTGCCAGCTACGCCAGGGATAATCGATGATGGCGATAAAATTTAGATTCTTTTCGGCTAATGTGTATCGCCACAAAATTCAACATTTACCTTTTCAGTAAATACATACATACTTGTTAAATTTCATACACTGCTTGGCCAAAAGTATTGGAACACATTCTAATGTGCGCCACTCTTACCAAAGTGGCACAACCCGTTGAATACAACATTAAACAAGTGTAAACATTGTGATATCAGTAGAAACTGTCCCTCCGACCTCTTCCACTAAACTTTTGTTGATTTCCTTCAATGGGCCAGTTTCCCTGCCACATATGCCACTTATGGCAAAAGTGGCACACATTAGAATGTGTTCCAATACTTTTGGCCAGGCAGTGTATATCCTCCTCCGATTCGCTCGCTTGCGCTGCAAGAGAATAACACGATATTTTAATGTACCAAAAATGAACTTTCTGTGATTGGTAGGTTCTTCAATTAATTCCGTACAGATATACTGCTTATATGCGTATTGACATGTGTGTGGACGAAAATTGAGTTTTAATAATAAAGTTTTTCTTATTCCAAAAAAATCATGCAATAGACGGATAGTGTAGCACCGAACAGAGATATGAATATCTAAGCAGAGTTCCCCAGGTGTGAATCTCCGTAGTGAACTGTCCAGTTTAGTGATTCTCGAGGTATATAATTGAAATTGGTGAATATGTTAGAAATATAGAAATTTGAGAGGGAATTGCTATAATTTTAAAACTCTGAGACACATTTATACTTTTGTATATTTTGATCCTTGGTTTAAGACTAGGTTACAGAATCTAAATAATTGACTCTTTAATCAAAAAACTGTTTTGTGAAATAAATAGGGGTTTTTGATTAAAAAGTCAGTAGTTAGGTGATGTGATTCTTAATCTTTAGAATAGCTCGACATTTTTGTGGGATTTTTCCAATACGCTGTGCCGACAAAAGTTCGGGGAAGATTAATTAATTTAAATATCAATATCAATGACGTTGACTGCAGTTGGTAATGGTGATGATATCCGTGCCCCAGTTAGGTTGATGAAAAAATTTACTATGGATAAAACAATTTTTTATTATTTCATGTTGTATCATCGACCCAGGAATGTTGCCACTCCCATCCCATCTGTCAGGGACTTTTTTATATGTTATAGGATATGCTTTTACCATCAAAGTGTAAACGTCAGTATATAATGTCTATGTAGAGTAATCAATATTCATGTTTCATGTTTCATCAATCATAAGTGTAGTGCAATTCTATCTTATTGTACTGTTGCATGATATCTTGAGATCCTAGTATAAAGTAACCATGGATGATTTAGTACCGTGATATCTTGAGATCGTAATATTTTTAACCTCAAATAAGTTAACGGAAGAATGTTCGATTGAATTGGGAGTGCTATATACTTTAGATGAGTTCACTATATGTGAACATTTAATTGCTGTGTTGAATTGTTTTCCAATTACGTGTAAAATAAAATCACAAAATTTTGCTTAACACATTGATTTAGCATGCAAGCATATTAAATATCTTAGAATCAGCTGCAAATATGCATATGTAGCTTCAACTTCTCCACAAATTAACTTATTCTTTGAGAGAATTACGGCCTGCCTGCGGGGTACTACTCATCCTAATCTATCTATACTTTTATATCGGAATATAGAACCCTTGCACATACATATAATTTATCCATAATTCCATATATGACAATACCATATGAATATTAGTCCTGGAGATCTCGCTTCTAACTTAAAATTCAATTTTATAAAATGTGTGAAGACAATTACTTGTTAAGCACGAGAATTGAATTGTACATGTGAAATATTATAATATCTGTAACGAATTGATTGAAGAAACTGCCAGGCACAGAAAGCTTATTTTTGGTATGTTTGAGTCTCTTGGCTATGGTTCCACTAAGTTCTGACCTCAGACAAAAATGTCGACTCATCATGGAATTATGATGTCATTGTTACTTTCACCTTTTTTATAGTTAGAAATGTCAGTTATTCGACTATAACTCAGCCATTTTAGGTGATAGAAGGCTGAAATTTTAATAGACTATCATTAAAAAAATATAACTTATCATTCTGTTATGACGTCATCATTACGTATCAAAAAAAGTGAAAAATTGACAAATTTTGTGATTTTTCGAGTGATATCGATTATAACAGTAAGTCAGACGTACAAGTATTTAGAGATACTACCTACCTTATAATTAATCAATGTGAGCCTAGGCGCCCAAAGGGCGCGTCTGGCGGACACTGTTTCCGCCAACCGCGCAGCGCAAGCAAAGCGCGCTTGTTTTATATATTAAAACTCAATGTTTTGTTGTTGTTTTTCAATTCTCGTTAGTTTATTGAGGAACTGGGAGGTGCTAGAAAAATGAAATTATGGCATACAGGTAAATAATAATTAGTCTACAAAGGAGTTCGAAGATCTAAGCGAAAGTTTCTAAGTTTGCACAGACGGTGTATAATGCACACCGTCTGTGCAAACTTCTTCGTTCTCGTTAAGAATATGATCCAAGGTAGGAAACTGGGAGAAAGTTCCTTTCCCCACTTCACTTGTTTGGACTGAGTTTTAGTATAACACCTATTTTAATCCATTCTCTCTCAATGGGATACCCATTCATACTTCCTTGAATAATTAATTACCTTTGTATTTAAAATAATCGGGATGGCAAGAGAAAACTAAGGTATAAAATGTAAATCATTTTCAATTTGGCCCGATACTCGTCAGTAGGCATTCAATTTGGCTCATGGAAATGAGTTGGGCAGCTCTGGTTAATAGTCAGAGATTTAATGCTAACTTCGAGTGTACGTAAATCTACGGAAAAGTCTCTTACGCCTGAATGACTAATTCCTGAGCTTAATTTTTCCCGATTATTTTAAATTAGTACACCAATCTCGGGGAGTGATTCATTGTCAGCATGTACGTACCAGAAAATTGTGGCGAGCGATATAGGGTATATGGCATTAATTTAAAAATTAACAGGGTGGGTTCAATCTTTTAAGAATTAATTCAGGTTTTTCGATTGCTTTTTCATATTTCCGCTTTCTTTCCTATTATTATTATTTTTAACAAAGAACTGATATTTAGATCTAAACGTAGCCTACTGCATATGCCGTAGGCTATGATCTAAATTTTTAAATTCATTACCTGTTTTTAACCAATTTAATCGAAAATCTTCTTAATTAACAAGGCATGGATTAATTCAAAGTGAATTACTTGAATAAATATTTGACGATACCTTATTAGGTGTTCGCTGTAGCATTCCTTTTGTTCTCAAGAGAATTATTTGAATGACTGGACATAAGCGATAAGTTTTGTCCAGTTTCATGCAGACCGGACACCATTTGTTATGGCCTTGTTAATTTGCAATCGTTTGGAGATAAAGCAAGTTTTAATTACTGTGGATATCACAAAGAGTGAGTATACTATATAGAGTAGGGATATCATTCTGGTGGTAATATCATAATTCGGTGAGTGTAATATTTCAATTCAAATCTAATTAAGGTATTGCGTTAATCAATTTTCGACAAGAATTTTAGTTTAAACCAGGATTGTCAAAAGGTCAGCTCATAAACTGAACTAGTCTGATCGGATCTAATTTTTAAAATAATCAACCTTACTTAAAAATGGTGACCTTTTGACAAGCCTAGTCTAAATCAACTTCTCTACTTTTCTGTAGTTAGAAGTTTGCTTCTTAAATGCACATACATATGAATAAATTTTTATTTTCTAAAAAAATTGATTGATTTATTCCGACTAGCAAGTTAATTGCATATTACACTATTATATGGAGCTAGAAATCCCCATACAAATGCAAGTATACTCTACAATGATGTGTTACGCATCACCTAACTGAGAATAGAGTGCAGTTTTGCTCTACTAAGCTCTTGTACCAAATCGATTCTCCAACTTCAATTCGTACGTCGTTCTACAAGTCATTATCGCGATCAACTATTCACAAAGCTATTAGATCTAATTATCTGTAGACAAAATATCGCTGATACTCTTAATTTAAATCCAGGACGCTACTTGTGCCACGTTTAACCAAATTATAATTATTAAATTAAAATCTGAAAAACAATTACACCATTTAGATTGCTAATAGTTGTTAATTAAACTAGATTTCCTAAGTTTATAGCATACTGGTAATATTTGGACTCTAATTACTAGTCAATTATGATGTAGGGAGTAATTACTATTTGAAAGTTTGTTCTAATTTATACAGTGTCACTTGGTATCTAACTGCAAAAATATTTATACACATTTTCATGAGAGAAGTCAAGGTTCCGCACACGATTCAAAATTGTTCAAAGAACTGCCTAGATCTATGATAGGGTCACCGGCCAGACACTTTTGCTCCAGTTTATTTTAGAAATTTTTAGTGTCCAGTTTTTAGTTTATTTTTATAGTCCAGACTTTTTAAGGAAAAAAGTGTAAATGTCCAGGCTTTGGTCCAAATCCTCTGGTCACTCTAAGCCATAATTTATTCGATATGTCAGGGCCGACGACACCGGGGTATCCTGGGTGTCCGGACACCCACTATCTCAGTCTAGGAAACGCGGGCCACACTTTTCATGTATGCACGTATGTTAAATCGGCGATTCTTTGAGATCCTGCCTACACATCTGCTATATAAATGGCTTTGATTTCATATTATATTTTAGTGAAAATTTATAGTTGTATAAAATTCTATGACCCGTTGCTGAAGTGAAAAATCCAGAATATCTGAAGGTGGATCCTGATTAAGGTAAGAACTAGAATTATGGACTAAAAGATCGGCACGTGAGTCAAATTTTCTACTTAACAAAAGTTGATAAACCGGTTTTCGAATAAAAAATCAGGGGAGACGCTCCCCACTTTCCGTTTATGCGTAAAACCTTATTCAGAATGACCTGGATTTCTGAATAAATCTGAAATGACTGAAAATGATCTGAGTGTTCTGATTGTACAAAATGGTTCTACTTAACTATCGCGATATCATTTTAAAATGACCTTACTGTACTGACCTTTTGACAGGCTGAGTTTTATCCAAAAATGTTGTCTAATGAATATGTTTTGAGCTAATTATAATGGAAATAATCCATCGTATGAATTAGCTGTTTAGAAAATTCTTCGGAGAATGGAATTGATAGTCAAGTCCAATATTTTGTTTAATTTTTTGCTAATTTTTATTAAATAGAGCCATATACTCTTACCCCCGGATGGCTTGGGGTATTTCCTATTTATAGTAAATACCCCAAATTTTTATGGCTTCCCCATTGAAAATGGCTTAAACCGGAAATGACGCAACACATTCCTGTGGCAAGCGAGGGTTTTAATTAAGTAAGGACTGTAGGCGTTCAATCTCGGGTCCTGGAACTTGGTCCATTGTGTAATATTATTGATATCTCGTAATCCGCTCAAGTTAGACATGGAAAATGTATTATTGTTAAATAGGAAGCCATATTTTTAGAATCCATTGGTCATGTTGGCTGACCTCAACTATGTGTGGAATGTGAGTTATGTGGTTTGTCACACCTGTTTTTCACAGATTTAAGATACATTTTAGCAATATTCTGACCTGTTTTAAGCACATTTTAAAGCGTTATTAATGTGTGATTTTTATAGATAATCAAGGTAGGAACGGGTTTTAATTCGAAAAATTGAACTTTATTAATGTAATGTTGCTACATTCCAGCGTTGCTATAGAAACGTATTTATACCATTTGAGCCTATATCTTGAAAACCGTTACAGTTAGACATTCAAATTTGACTGTATTTGATAGATAATAGGCTACTTTCTATTAGCTCCTAATACATTTTATAACATTTAAGGTTTTCGGGATATGGTGCAATTTTACAAATATGATTCATAAAATATATTGCACCATATCTCAAAAACCTTAAGATTTAATGTTATAAAATTTATTAGGAGCTAATAGAAAGTAGTCTATCAAATACAGTCAAATTTGAATGTCTAGCTGTAACGGTTTTCAAGATATAGGCTCAAATGGTATAAATACGTTTCTATAGCAACGCTGGAATGTAGCAACATTACACTAATAAAGTTCAATTTTTCGAATTAAAACCCGTTTCTACCTTGATTATCTTTAAAAATCACACATTAATAACGCTTTAAAATGTGCTTAAAACAGGTCAGAATATTGCCAAAATGTATCTTAAATCTGTGAAAAACAGGTGTGACAAACCACATAACTCACATTCCACACATAGTTGAGGTCAGCCAACATGACCAATGGACTCATATGACTTCCTATTTGACAATAATACACAATGGACCCAAGTTCCAGGACCCGAGATTGAACGCCTACAGTCCTTACTTAAAGGAGTCTATGAATAGAGCTAACATTCTGAAAATATTATCTTTGTATGATTGCATACAACATTAGCACATTCCTCATTCCATAATTAAGTAATATAATGCATTTAGACGTGGTAATTGATGATCACACACTTTATGACTTCAAAAAGATAATCCACTTGATGGTTTCACACTTAGCATCAGCATGATGTGAATCTAGTTCATACAGTATCGATATCGCTATTTAGGTGGAACATTTCTATGCTATTCCATTCTTGAGAGCAATTAAGTCGTTTAAGTGGCTATTGTTGATGTGGGTTTGAGCATTGAAATACAATGCGATAAACATCTGTAATGTATTCGGCATGTGACCACTCCTTCAAACAATAGTTGATTCAAGTATCCATCAATGAGCAAAGAATTGAACATGTATGTATTTGAAGGGATAGCTATAAAAGAATCTACAATTGATTTTACCACGCTTGAAATATCATATTTGATAGTTAACATTGTTGTAAGTTAGGATTTTAGTGACATTACTTTAGACTCAAATAATTGATTTATATTTGTAAATATATTTTCTCTTGTTTAAACATCTTAAATCATTGTCTGTTTGTCCATTTAGTTTGGTAAAGCGAGTAATATTATATATTGTCTCTTTTGTAGTTGGGGTGTTAAAAATTTAGTAACTATTATTTCTAAATTCAAAATGCATACTTAATTAACAAATTTGTCCAATTTTAAAAAATGTTAGAATAATTTATATTTATAGACTACCATATGCACTTTAGCAGGTACAATGTCTCCCAACTATGTTCGAGTAATAAGATCACATTTTTGGAATAAAATGCTGCATAATTACTACTGATTTAATTATGAACTTAGTCGAACAGAATAATTGCTTTGCTTGTAACAAATAATTGAGCACTGCTACATTGTGATCTCGTTTGAGATGATATCCCACTACTGAATACGTACCATTTTCTAACGTACATGTTTCTAATTCGCACATGACAGTTAATAACACATTATCTCTATATAAACCTAATTTGAGTCAAAATTTCGGGCCTATGGTAATCTGACAACTTTCTGTAAGTTTGACTAGGCATTGTCTTTTGTAGAAATGTCTGATTCCGGGCACTCACCTCCTAATATGGATATACAGCAGCAGCAGCATGTCAGTCCAGACAGATGGAGCGAAGAGGCAGAACTCCTGAATGGGTGTATAGAACTGACTGCTGACAATTCCAAATTCATCGAGCAAGAAATAGAAGACTCTCCTCTATGCAGTACTATCTATAGCCTCCTCAACGAGCTGTTCAATGAAGAAGAAAACAATCTGATGGAGCGGATGGAAATAACGGGAAACCGCTCCGGATACGCTACTAGAATGGAGCATCTGGATGATCTGTTGGACCGCGATTTTTTAACCAGTCTAGATGAAGTTATGTCAAATTGCAGCATACCCGAATACGATGAGATAACGCCAAATCTTTTAGAAGAATATAATGCCAGAATCTTACAGATCAGATCGGTGAGTCTATTAATCTATTTTAACTCAAGGTTAGTTCACGCGATTTAACTTTATTTATATTACTCGTTTTAAGGCCTACAAATCAGAGTACGAAAAGTTGCAAGGATTATGTGAAGAGTATGTGAAGGGAATGGTGGGAGTATTCAGCGAGCAACCGCATTGCATTCCTATTTCGGTGAAAAAGATTGATGAAATTATTCACGGCTCCAGAGTCAGGTCTCAACTCATCTTCCAAGAATTGAAAACGAATGTGGATGAAGCCGTCCGATATGTGCGAAAGAATATGTTTGAGAATAGAACTAGGCGGAAGAGGAAGAATTTCAGTAAGCAAGCCACTGAGATCCTCAATGAGTACTTCTACTCGCATCTCGAAAATCCCTACCCTAGCGAGGAGGTAAAGGCGGACCTAGCGATACAGTGCAACATCAACACAAGCCAAGTGAGTACAGATATTTAGGAATTCTTATATGTACTAGGGCGGATCCAAGTGTGCTAGGGAGATTCTCAATTGGACAAAAATACGTACCGTAAACTGGGGCGACTTTGGCCCTAGGAGGTGACTTTGCCCCTAGGAGGTGACTTTGCCCCACAATAACAATTTTAATAAAATCTACTCAAACTTAGAAATATTGCGATTTAAATGTCTTTGGATATATTGAGAGTTTCATTCAGCATATTAGCAATGTGATTACATTGATTCATTAGTTTTAGTATATTTTATTAAAATTGATATTGTGGGACAAAGTCACCTCCTAGGGCCAAAGTCGCCCCAGTTTTACGGTAGTTCAAATATAATATTTAAAGAGATTTTTCATAATTATAGTTTTAAGCTTAATTTCTCTATAACGAGTAACAATTGGTTACTAATTCACATCAATTAAAATGTAAAGCATGTGGAAGTCCATCTACATCCGTTGGCGTGAGGAGTAAATTTAATTTCATGGTTTTCAATTCATTTTAATTTCAACTAATGTACTACTTTACATAAATTCTATCATAATACAATTAGTTATAAAATTCGTTGGTCTATTGATCGTTCTCAGGAAAAATTTTGCAATTCGTTTAAAATATTGCTTTACACTCTTTTTTTTAATGTTAGTTTAATTCGAATCGGCAAAATTTCTAGAATTATTCTAATGAGCAGAAAACGTCATTACTTCAAACTTATACTATTTGTGAAAATAGAATTTGTATCATGCTCCTACTCACCAATATTTGTGTTCATGTCGAATGCATAACACAGCCATGATTATAGATAAGTATGTCTACTCTGTACCTCTACATCGTGTTGTGTAGACCATGTGAAACCATCTTCAAATGTTAAGTAGCTGAATTATCTAGAATAGTACTTTAGAAACTAAACCAGATGGTTTACACGCTTATCCTAATGGAAATGATAAGTTCCCATTCTAGTATGCACTTGCCCATCACAAACTGCATAAGGACATAATTTATAGAAAAATCTTTCATGAATTAACAAACACATTTGACCAAGCTTTTAAGGCTACAGAATCTGACACGTTTACGCACCATCTAATTTGTTAGTTTTGCTTTGAAGTGCTTTAGTTACAAAAGAGCAATTAGCCATATATATTGATTCACCACACGGTGCCCATTTTGATTTTGGAAACAAAGTTGATTGGTACAGACTCAATGTCTTTAAAATTAAGTAATTATACAAATATGTTAAAGTTCTTGTTGTTCTGATCGATTGGTAATATCTATGTTTAATTTAAATATTCCAAGTTAACACATATATACGTATATGTAATAAATCAAAACTGCTCTCCCTTATTATTAATTAGCAGGTCCCTACTAATTTAAACTAAAGGCTGATTTATGCGATAATGTTTTCTAGGTTAGCAATTGGTTCGGGAACAAAAGAATCAGGTACAAGCGAAACATTGGTAAAGAACCTAGCGATGACTTTGACATGGATCAGAAATTATCTCCAATGTTCGATTCTGAAGATATGCTAGATGACCCAAGCTTAGAAGGTATCTCCACGTCAGATGATGACGACGATTAATTAGCGCAAACTCGCAAGCAAACTTACGTTTTAACCCTACAATACGCCAGCTACAGTTAAATACCCTTAAAATACTGCTTATCTTTTCCTTAAAGTCATTTTGTACCAAGGTGTTATGAACGTTATTTTCACATGCAATATTTGTCTGAGCTGAAGCCTCACTACGAATCATACTCACTCTTACAATTCCAAGGGTCGCTAGTTACCCACAGCAGGGTGGGTATCAGGTAGGTATCGGATCTCCTTGTCATTGGTAAGGAAACGATGACATCCGATCTCCCAATACTTGAGGATAGACCTGGGGTAGAAAGGGTTGATCAAGGGGGAGGATATGCAGTTGTCCACTCTCGCCCTTCCTTAAGCGTCCCTGGTTAATCCCCACTTCGTCAATATGAAATAAAAATTGACAAAATAAGACCTTTACTGAATTACTCTCTTAAAGGGAGGGGTAAATGGGATGGCAAGCAGGAGATATAACTTTGAACTAAAATATGAATCAATATGCAGAGTGCTAGGGTAAATAATTTGAATTTTCTAATAATGTGACTTGTCACTGTAATCATTTGTGTATACAGTAGAACGCCAGTTATCCAACGTGATGGGACCAAAGGGGTTCGGATAATTGAATTTCGAAAACCTGGAGTTCAGAAAATTGACTTTCTACTGTAGTAAGTATCATTTACGTACGTTGATCCGAGAATAAATATGCAATGTGATTGAGTAACACTATTTCAAAAGTGACGAAACGAACCAGGAATGTGATGCACTACGTATTTCCATGGGGTAATTTTATCGAGTTCGATTACAGCATATTTTGAATGTGTCTTATCGGGAGTGGTTAGAAAATTTATGGTTTTTATTGCCTTTTTAATGCTTTTAAGTTACATTCTTACACGTTGCTAACTTGCTAGGTATTACTTTTCACATATAAAAGCTAATATTTTATACAACTACAATACAAATTACACCATGGAGCACGGAATTTTAAAATTGCAAAAAAGGATGTTAAAATTTGTAGATTTCTACCAAAAGTTTCACAAATTTCTGGATAGTTTCGACTGTAAAACGGCAAAAAACTCGATTCTGAGACAATTCTAGGAAACAATCTACGTCGCGATTGGCGCTAGAAAATGTCAGAACTCGCAGAGTTATGAGAATCTGAATCTGATAGATCTTCATTGATAAAATTCTTGACACTAAGAGCGTCATAGCTATATTAGCTATTGCATATGGTTATTAGGTATATTTGCGTAGATACGAAGCATTCTTTCAACTCTCAAATAAAAGTATTAACTTTTTGTTTACGTGTGGTGACGGTAAGTCGTTGATAGTCACAGCTACTTCAAATAACGATTGCAAATAAACTTGTGAAATACATCAATTCATTAATGACTCTGCCAGAATTTTGGGATTGATGTACTCCTCAATCCCGGGATTAGTATGGCACATTCGTGAAATACTAAATACAAAGGTTTCAAGATAATTATACGTAGGATCCCAGGATTAAAAACCCCAACTTAATCGTGCGTATATTTAAACATGTCCTTAATGATCCAATTATTTGGCTAGATATTATAAGTAAACTCACCAATCATTTGGCCATCAAACCTCTTCACGTGAATTAACATCATTTCTTCTTCTTCACCTATTTTACATTCTAGATCTTGCAACGTCACTTCTCTCCCTAGGTCAGAGAGTAGTGGATCTTGCGAGAGAGTATCAAGAACGAGATCTCTCAGTTGGGAGACCGAAGCTTGCTCGAGGTTATATTTTGCAGCCATGTGTGTTTCCCTCTAAATATGGGGCTTAACTTCGATATATTCCTACTATAATGAAATTTTTAAAAATTAGGATATTGTAGCCAGCGAATGGCAGAAAGATGGTCGCAGGGAAAATGGTCGCGGAAATTTCGTCGCGGAAAAATAGTCGCGAGGAAAATTGGTCGCTAGGAAATAAAATTCACTTTCAATTTGAATCGGTTTCAAACTGAAAATGCTCACTTTCACACTTCTCCTAACGTTTCCGACATAAAATGCCTACTTTCGCGCTCATTTTAATTTTCAAACATCTCTGATATTTCCTCGCGACCATTTTTCCTCGCGACCATTTCCCCGCGACCATCTTTCCGTCAACGGTAGTCAGCTGGTCAATTGAAATATAATTGAAATAAGGCTACATTTTATAATAGGTTAACTAGCATTAACTAACACAACTGAAATGGATCGATGTTGAAAATTTCAAAAAAGCTATGTTTTGAGTAAAAAAAACCGTTAAAACTTTCTTATTCTCCAGCTAAAACCCCAAAAATCCACCAAAGGAAAAATTACAATTGTTACCTCAATCGTAAAGATAAAAGAAATATCTGAATCTTGGCTGAAAAACTGGGGGGCCAGGTGTATTCGGCCTCTCCAGTTTTCCAAAGTGAGGGGCCAGCCCTCCCCTCCATCAACTACGCCTATGAAAATCACCACATGGAGCAACAACCTGCAAAGGGAAATTTCCAACCTCATTCATTTCTTGGATCATAACTCTGCGAGTTTTCATGCTATTCTGATTCTCTTGACGGGAATTGACGCAAAATGGTCCCAGCTTTCACCTCAGTTGAGTTATGGTGTTCGTATCACCAGGACTGTATCAACTCAATTTGAGTTGGTAGAAAAAAGCGCTTGCTACGTATATAATAATAATAAAATAATTATTATATAATAATTAAATAATTATGCTAGAGACTAGCTTCCAACGGTTGACATGGGGTTTTAGGACTTAGGTCAGGGGAATAGGGAGGGTGATTCTGTGTTTGCATCCTATATCCTCGATGTATGCGGCGACTTGTTTAGTTTTATGGCTACTGGCATTATCATGTAGAAGTTTTATTCTTTTAGCAGTGAACGAAACTTGATATACGTACGCCCTTTGCAATTTGCAGGCTGTTGTTCCATATAATTATTTTGACTTCCCAATAGCCCCCGAAGGGGGCTTTTGGGGGTTTAGGTGAAGAATAAGAAAGTTTAACAAGTTCATTGCCCAAAACAAGGCTTTTTGAAAATTTCAAAATCGACCCATTTCACCGAATGATAACCTGAATTATTCATTAATTATTAATGAAGTGTGTAATAACCACACAGTTCTTATCATTTATAAGCAATCTAATTGCTAATTAAGAATATATAATTAGGCAATGAATTTAATAGAATGAAAAATGGTCATCTCCATATTATATACGTATATAATTTTAGATTGATTTACAGGTATATGTGCGACCAAATAAAGAAATATAATTTAGCTTACTTCTGCAATTGTGAGTTTTAACATGTTGTTTACCACATAGAACTCATTCCACCTCAAATTTACAAATCAATACATTTCATTCATGCAACCACTTCTCCCTCTCCATTCCCCACCTACTCCTTGTAATCAATCTCCTCCCCACACCCCAAACTCGCACACATCTCAATCTCTACCTTCCCCTTTTCCTTCCCCCTCACACTCTCCACACAGACCTAGTAGTCCACCTACTCATGGTACTGCACACACTCAACCCAGCACCTCACCTCCCAACGACACCGCCTGCACCCCCCCTCCCCTGCACTCTTTATTCACGACAGAGGATTCGGATGGCCAAGAACCTGTTAGCTCTCCGAGCGATAACTCTGAATCAGAATCTAGGGAAAAGAGTGGAGAGGTAGAAGATGGTGTTACTTTCAAAGCATTCAAAAAAGCTCGCAACAAAAAGAAAGCTGCTAAGAAGCGGCTTGATTTTGATGACGTCACTGAGAAAGCGGACCTTCGACCTAAGAGGACAGATCCCAAACTAATACACAGCGAGACTCAACGAATGATTCGCGAGTCCAAGTTACGAATCCCCGAGTACACCCCTCCCACCATCACTCTACGCGAAGTATTGAAAAAGCTACCCAAGCTCACAAGCCCACCTGCGAAACCTGACACTCTCCCCTCGCCAATCCCTTCCAAGCAGACGACCTCCACGCCTCTCCCCAAGAGTTGTCCAGCCCCCATGTCCCCTTCACAGCTGGAGGACCTCCCGGATATAGACTTCCTCTCAGCTGAGCCTGCTCAGAGGTTGGAGCTGACTCAGGAGCAAATCCTTCCGCGCCTAGACTCTCTCAAACTCAGATCCATTTCCACCAGCCTGCCTGCACCTAAACTGGCGCCTAATGACATCACTCATCTGGATTTGACCCCGGATACGGATGTCCCTGCTCTCTGCACGCTCGAGTCATTCAAGAGCAGATTCATCACTCAGTCTATTGGTCCGGTTAGAAAGCAGCCTCTCCCACACACGCGAGTAGATTCTGCTCCATCAGAAGACGACACAGACACAGACTCTCTGCTGCCTTCTGCCACTCTCTCTAAGCTGGCCAGCAAGCCTGGAGCCGCTCACGCCTTCCTTCACGACAAACTGAGACGAAGTCTGATGGCAAAGCGAGCTCAGGAGCATAGAGACATGCAGCTGAGGTCTAGATACGAGAACGAAGAGTTGTTACCTTCTGAAGACTCTTGTGACGTCCCAGGGGCCATATGGGCTGCAGAGGAGAGGGAAGAAGTAGGTAGTACCCCTCTGGATATGTGCAGTAACATCGGTAGTAACACAGACATGTGTAGTAAGTCCGACACGAGTAGCAGCAGTAGCAGCAGTGAGAGTAGCAGTGAGTCTGAATCTGAGAGTGATGTGGAAGGGAGTAATGGAACTTCAGACTCAAATTCAGACTCAGAAGATGGAGATGAGGTGTTTGCGCCTAATCTGAAGGCTAAGCGGCAGGTGTTGGCTGCGGACTCTGACAGTGAAGGACAGTTGTCAGAGGGTGATGGAGTTGGTCAGTTGGAACTGAGTTTAGAGTACACACAGCCTCGCATACCTACTCCTACCCTGTCGATAGAGCGGCAGTTATCAGGTGGAGCACAGGATGAGAACGAGGCTCCCGCCGCAGCACTTACTCTCCCCTGCGCCATAGACTACCACTGTTCTGATGCAGTGTTCGACAGCTTCACAGTCCCTTCTCTCTTCCAGCTGCCTCTCTCTCAGGGGTCCATCCCAGAAGGCCTCTCCGGACTGTGCGACCCTCCCACCCAGCAAGGGGACTCTCAGCTGCATTTTCTTTGCACTGGCGGGTTCGCCACTCAAGTCACTCAGGCTACGGATAAGAAGAACGAGTCCGCACTTCCTGTCCTCCCGGAGGCGCCGGACAGATCCCCCACCGCTAGCCTACAGCTGGACGAGACGCTTGACACGGACATTCCGGTTCTCGCGCCGCGGCAGATGCGGACGAAAGACAAACTGCGACTGAAGCGGTACCAGAAACTCGCCGAGTTTGAGGAGCGAGAGGCAGAGCTGTCCGGGTCGGACCAGGAAGCAGAGAACTCGGAGTACGGGAGCGATTTCGGAGGCGAGCTAGACGAGTACGAGTACGAAGACGGAGACCTGGATGCAGTTGAGAGTGAGGAAGTGGAGAGGGTGAACGCTAAGTACTACAATAAGATAATGATAGAGGATGATGAGGCGAACCTGGAGCTGTTGAAAGATCGTTTCTTACCGGAACAAGACATCGTTGAGGACGGTCTTAGGATGAAGCATGGGCTGTTCCGCAAGAGGAAGTTCAACTTTGAAGATGACGTTGAGAGCTCAGGGGACCATGAATGGGGGGAAGAGGTCCGAGATGACACGGACCAGTCGATGAGTCAAGAGAGGCGGAGGAGGCGTGTGGAGCGAGAGGATTACATTGCTAAGAAGAGCGGCTCTACTCTCTCGGATCTGAAGTACGGAGACACCCCCAGACTCCCTCTAGCGGATGGACCTTCGCTCCTGCGTGCGTCGAGTTGTGACCCTTCTTCCCTCGGGAAGGTGACAACTATCCCTTCCATCAGGAAATCCCTCGTCAAGCACAACTCCCTCCTCTCTCGGAGTTTGAGTTCGAGCACTAGACTGAACCCAAATCTACACTCTGAATCGAACAGTGATAGCAACCTTGTGGGGAGGAAAGCATTTGTCTTCCAGACTACCCGGTCACTTGATACGAAGGATAATTCCTCTTCTGTCCCCTCTCTAGCTAAATCTGTCTCGGTTCCCTCCTCCAGGTCTCTATCTAACCATGGACACCAGGGAAACAAAGCAAAGTTGAAGTCTGAGTTCCCGAAAGATGTTCCATTCACTAAACCAACCAGTTTCTTCCATTTGCTTAATGCTAATTGATTATTTCGATTTGTAGATAGAACTTGCGTATTACTGTTTCATCTCATCATGCCTTAAACCTTAATTAACTTTAATTTCAGATCTGTATACACAATTTTTTAAATTTCTGGGATCCAAATGAAAAACCGCTAATATAGAGCCCGCGAAACCCGGTCATTTGGCGCGGGGAAAGTCGGGAGTCGCTGCATTAGTTCTACTCGAGTTTTGGGAGTAGACATTCGTTAAAGGAAAATGGTCGCTCGATAATAGTGATTGTGCATTTGGTCTATCAACTATTTTTGTATTAATGTGAATATATTGCAATAAAATCATGGTTTAAATAATGTAGGCATTATCAGTTTGAAAGAGTGTCAAATTGATTGTGAAAGTGGCATTTTAATTTCGTGAGAGGGTGGTTGAATGACATTTTTGGAAGCACGACGATGAGTAAATTCGTACCAATAATTGATCATTTAGAACTAATGCCAACTCTCCAAAAATCCAGTGAACTAATGCCAACTCTCCAAAAATCCAGTGAACTAATGCCAACTCTCCAAAAATCGAGTATAACTAGTGCCAACTCTCCAAATTCGCACTAATGCATACACCTCAAAAGTCGCCAAGCGCGCTTCGAGCACTTGCGTAGCTGTACACCATAATGAACTTAAGATATAGAGTGAGTTATTGCTGAAGTATCAACAACTGACAATTTATTGTGGTATCATACACGTACAATGATTTCTATTGGGACCATAATAACTAAGATTGTAGTATAAGAAATTTTATACCTAATGAAGCTTGTAACAGAACTTGGGTCACTCTGTATTAAATATTATTAATTAAATTGATGAATAATATATTAATTAATATATGTAAATATTTTTTGGGCATAAGTGTGCGTTTGCCAGACAGTGTCGCATCTCGGAGGTAATTTGCATTGAAAATGTCAATCAAATGTTCACTTAATTGCCGTATCTCGGAGGTTCACAATGTATTATTTATATAGGAAAGTCGATGGGATAATGGTTTTGTGCCGTGTCTCGGAGGTTGTCGTATTTCGGAGGTGCCGCTTTTAATGTTTACCTGTAGTAGTACTAAGAAAGAATCAAAATCTTCTCCTCTAGCTTTCATTTTTGAAAAGTGTTTGGAGAAAATTTGCCACACCAATTGCAAATATTAATTTGGACAGTTTATAGAATGCAAAGAATCTTATTTTTATGAATACATTTACACTTGATATCAAAAGTATTCCGGTGCTGTCTCCCTAAATTGTGTCTACTACACGTCTGTCTAGCTCCCCAAGATCGGGCTCTTAGTACCAAGTGAAGATCTTAGGTCTCATTTAGTTTCACTTAACAAAATCACTGGAATTTGATATGTGACTTAGATTAATAGTTATCTAGACTATATTAATATTATATGAATACAATGTTGTACTGTATGGAATGTTATCACTTGTACTTTAGTAATATAATGAGCTGTCAAGATTAAGTAAGGTATTTATACTCACTTGAACTCTGTTGTTTAGTTTTTAATATTTTCTTATTAGCTTACTTGATTTTACTTGAATTTAGATATAATTTTATTCAAACCGAGTAGGTAAGTAATTGAGGTAGGGCTATGGTAGTGAGCCATTCCTAAACTAATCAAGACATTGAGGCAATTTATTAATCTTACAGTGTTGTATATAATTTTGCTTAAGTGGAAAGTATACGTAGTACTTATCTCTCCTAGAAACTCTTTTTTCTAGGAGAGAAAAGTACGTAGACTGTCCACTTAAGCAAAATTATATGCAACACTGTAAGAATAAATTGCCTCAATGTACTTGGAGTAACAACTTCCCAGTTTGCTTAACAATCTCTTATGATAGAATGGCACAGTTAGTTAGTATGTCCAATTGATTTTGGATCTGAACTGGGTATATATATTCGTAATAGACAATATTTTATATTAATATTTTCATAGGTACCAATGTCCGGAACGATCCCCGTAGTTCAAATTCTAACAGGCAAACCCGGCCAAGAAGAGAGATTCCATTCCATGAAGCCACTCGACCTCGCTGCTTGCACACGTGCTGATATCATTGCCTACTTCGAGAACACGTATGACTTTGATGAGAATCTCTTTCTTTGCTTAAAAGACCCCAATAGCCTCTTCCTATCTCCAAACCGCCTCCGCCTTCCTCTAATATTCTACTATTGCCACACCGCCGTGGTCCTGGTCAATAAGTTGTTCATCGCCGGATTTTTGGAGGAGAGAGTTAATTTCGAATATGAGACACTTTTCGAGACAGGTGTTGATGAGATGTCATGGGATGATGTTGACAATTTTCGAATGGGCAATGAATTAAAATGGCCACCACTCGAATCCATTGTCGAGTATCGCAGGAAAGTTCGTAACTTGGTCATACAAACGATTAATAACACTCCGTTAGAGCTGCCCATCACATGGGGCAACCCTTGGTGGCCCCTCCTGCTAGGTATTGACCACTCCCGTATTCATATTGAACTGTCATCTGTCATGCTCCACGAGCTGCCAGTGGAGCTCCTGCACCGACCTGAAGCTTGGAGTTATGGGCCCGTTCAGCCTAAAACACCGATCAAAGAAAATATATTCGTTACGGTACCCAGGGGAAAGGTGAAGCTTGGCAAACCAAGAGAGTTTCCTGGCTATGGCTGGGATAACGAATTCGGATCTGAAGAGGTTGAAATTTCTCCTTTCAAAGCAACGCAGTATCTTATCACAAACGCGGAATTTCTCGAGTTCGTTGAGGCTCGAGGGTATGAAACGAAGGAATATTGGAGCGATGAGGGTTGGGATTGGGTGTCCTTCTCCAAACCTAGACACCCACATTTCTGGGTCTGTCAGCAAGGCTGTATATCCATATGCCATGGCAAGCTGAGAGATTATTCGCATTGTAAACCTCATCGATATGAAAACGGGAATTCCGACAAGGATTCGCCAGCATCACCTTCCAAGGTTGCAAGGAGCACTGAACGTTTTCAATACCGAGCGATGTTCGATAACATCGAGATGCCGTGGAGCTGGCCAGTAGAGGCCAACTATCTCGAAGCTAAGGCGTACTGTAAGTGGAAAGGAGATTGCTATCGACTGCCGACTGAGGCAGAGCACCATTTGATGCGAGGGAGAGAGCTTCCAGCCGAAGAAGGAAATAAATCAGATCCCGCTTTTAATGAAAAACCTCCATTCAACTCCAACTTACAATTCTGCTCTTCTACTCCAGTCAACTACTTTCCACCCTCAGATGCAGGCTTCTATGATGCCTATGGGAACGTGTGGGATTGGACAGAATGCCATTTTAATGGTTTTAAGGAATTTGAAACCCACAAAGTGTACGATGACTTCTCTTCTCCCTGCTTTGACGGGAGGCATAACATCATAATGGGCGGTTCCTGGGTTTCCAGTGGTACTTCAGCATCTCGCTTCGGTCGATACTCCTTTAGGCGCCATTTCTTTCAACACGCCGGGTTCCGACTGGTAGAAGCGTTGGACAAGGAGTACACCCCAGCTCGCATATGCTCCACACGGCCCTACATCCTAGGACTTGGTTTTGTTGAGAATCCCTCGAATGTTTGGGGTCTAGAGGATGGGAGGAATATACGGGAGGGTACGAATCCTCAGTTGAAGACCGATCTTGATGACGCTTTCGAATTGGAACTAAAACGCTCCAAATCTGAGGATGCCATTATTCTGCAACGAATCCGTAAATTGGAGAAATCACAATCTTTCATTCACCTCGGCTGTGGATTAGGCAACATCTGTTTCGATCTCTCACGAGATTTCAACTCAGTGCTAGGTATCGACTATTCAGGAAGATTCATTGACTCGTGTTTGAAAGTTAAAAGTAGCTCAAATAATACCCCATTGGTGATAGCAAGTGGCATAAATCGCGGTCGTTTGCAGTTCAAACAGTTTACTTGGCTATCCAATGAAATCCCTCGTAGCGACTTTGTGCTGGTCACTCTCCTCGACCGAGTCATGAATCCTGATGCTTGGACGCTCAAGTTGTTTGAACTTGTAAAGATCGGTAGCACTGTTCTAGTTGTCAGCCAAATCAAGCTTGCTTACCTTGAGAAAATAATGCTTAGGTTTCAAAATAAGACTGTTGAAATGCCTTTTGAAGACAAAAATACGATTCTTTCTTCTTGGGAAAGAGTTAGGTAGTAGTTCTTCCGTTTAAGGGAAGAAAGTATTTAATTCCTACCTCCATTTACTCATGTACTTTTCCCACTATTTATATAGAGTTTGTATTTTTAGTGTGCTGATTCTTCTATGAATTATTGATTACTGCTAGTACCAAGGGCTGATGGAGGTGCAGCCATTTGCCGTACCACTTCATTTCACTACGCCAGGCCTGATATCTCTTTAATCGTTACAATTACAAGTGTAATTACATCAGGTATAATCACATGTTAATAAAACTGGGTAATACGTGTATTGCGCTACACTCATCCGTGATGGTATTACGAGGTGGTCAATGCCTAGGCCCTAGGCCAGCGGGTTTCACCCTTTTTTGACTGTGGACCCCTTATATCAATTTTCCTATATTCTGTAGACCCCCTCATATTAACCATAATACAAATTTTCGAATCCTGTGGACCACTAAGGGGTCCATGGACCCCAGGTTGGGAACGACTGCCCTAGGCGGTACATGAAGTTAATCGGGACTGTAATGCACAAGCTGGGTTTCATATACGATTTTTCTGTAGGAGATTCTTGAAAATAGGTAGCATTGCTTAACAAATTTATGCGGAGCTCTGGGAGGCTATTCTGTATGAATATTCCGGATGGGGGTTGGGGTGATATATTTTTTAATTGGAATATTCAAGGTTGTCCACCTATAAAATATAAAACCCGCAAGGATTGAAGTATATTTGTACAATTTCAATCCTCTCTTGGAAATTAAATATACATTATTTGATGTTTGTAGGTGTTGCTATTCAGTTAATATTAACAATTGATATATTTAGTTCCTTCTAAGAGATGGAGTACGTAGTTGACTCCATAGTTACATACATCACCAACTGGAAGAAAATATTCTCCATGTTTACCTCGGTCTGGAACTACCATAGGCCCGACAACCTAGGTCCGAGTGGGTGGTACCAGTTCGCCAGTAAGGAGTACGAACTAATTGTCAACAACTGCACGCTTGACCAAAGCTTCTTCCTGTACACAGTGCTGATAGCCGTCATATTCACTTTAGTCCGGTCCGCATTATCGAGCTTATTATTGAACAAGATTCCCATTTGGGTGGGCATGAATCCTGAGTCGCAAGACAAATTTCCTGAATCTGCTTTCCGTCTCATTACTTACATATGTATGTGGTGTTACAGTAGCTATGTCCTCTTATTTTCCAAATATCCCCTACTGGATGATCCAAGAAATATGTGGATGGATTTTTCTGGATCTCAATCTGTCATCGAATCCGATATTTTCTTTATCTACGTGTTGCAGTGCGGTTATTACTTGCACTGTGTATATGCTAATATTGTTCTAGATGTGCACAGAGCTGACTTTATGGCTCTGATGCTCCATCACGTGGTAACACTGAGCCTCATCTCCTTCTCCTATGCAGCCAGATACCACAACGTAGGAGTGATTGTAGTCTTCTTGCATGATATTTGCGATGTATTTTTGGAAATTGCCAAGTGTGGGAGATATATGACTATGCTAGGTGACAAGAAGCAGGCATGGGCAGAAGTAATGTCTGGTATAGCCTTCGTTATATTTACCATTCTCTGGGTGTGGCTACGTCTATACTGGTACCAGACGAAGGTGATAATGGGAACAGGAGTAGCCTCGATGCAACTGTTTATGGATGGGGACTTTTACCTGATTTTCAATGTTCTCCTCCTAATTCTCTACAGTCTCAACCTATACTGGTTTTTCTTCATACTGCTCATTATTTGGAATATAATAACAGGACATGAAATGGAGGATATACGAGAGAAAGAATTGATTGAGGCTGAGAGGTTACAGAGAGCTGCTAAAAAGAAAAAATAACAGATAGTTAGTTTTATTTAGTCACGTTCGATATGTAGAGCTTTTATGAATCAGTAGCGTTGCATAGGACTATTAGTGCGTGTATATTTATTAGAATTTGTTAATTGTTCTTACATATATCAATACGCACCCAGTTGGTGCGACAAACTCTATGTAGCATTGATGCTCTTTATATATGATTCGTCCCTCATACGAGGGTTGGGGATTGAATCCAACTGAATACACGCGTTATTACCTACCATGTACCAGTACCACTGATAAAATTACAGGACTTATTTGTTGAATATTTTCCGTACAATAAGTATATATCCAAAATAGTAGACATAGGTGCGCTTTGAGATGATATTGGACAGCAAGGTATTATACAGCCCTGCAGAGATAGGCTCCTCATCTCAAACCTATTTTTATACGCTTAATTCGATAAATAATATTATGATATAAGGTGATATTCCAAATTTTTACGTCCCTAAATACTTTCAGATTAAAATCATACGCTTAAAGTTAAAGAATTGTCTCGCACTCCTAGATAATCGCCTGTTGGGCACCCAATTCTTGAATCTCCAAACGCTGGCGATTCTAGTTTTAATGAATTAGTTATCTCGGGTGCGGACTCCAATAGCTCTAATAGTGCTAGGGCTGCGTACCTGCACACCATACTACACTAAGGCCAATCAATGCAGTCATTCATAGGGAGTGGCTCTATGTTTCCGGAGATAGGGCACTTAGAAGGTTCTCAAGGTCTCATGTTATCTTGGACCTAGATGTTAAGGTGCAATGATTTATATTTGTCCAATTGATTGAAGAACTGGCAATCCTGGCCTAGGGATACTAAAATTGGCATGTATGTGTCAAATGTATTGTATTTACGAAGATATGGAAATATTTTTATCCATTATACTATAGATATTAGACAAATATAAAAATTTGATATGAGCTAGATTTTTATAGTTGATTAATAAAAATCTAGCTTATATCATATTTTTATTTGCCTAGTTTATCACGAAACTATCGTTTTAAATATGAATTATGCAGAATAAGCAAAGTTACGTGATAGAAAAGAGGCGTCCTAAGGGCGATTTAGACAGACACGGCCAGATCTAACAGCATTATCCAGACCAGAGATGATATCATATTCTAGCAATTACTGATATCTATCGATGATATGACTTCATCTCAAATATACTGTGCTACATTTTATATTACGTTTGAAGTTTCAGTATAAAAAGTAATTGCATTTGATGATACAATTTATAAATGTATGATCCACCATCAATGGTAACGCGAGGAAATAGTGAATTTATAGTTCGGCTAGATTATATCCGTGGAGAGCTGAAAGAGAAGTTTTCAAGAGCTCACCAGGTGCTTCAAGATAGAGAAGCTACTCTCCTCCACGAATTACGTGAGATAGAGCTAACCTACACGGATAGATATGTAAGAATTGCTGAAAATAGGCAAACACTTTTGTTTGCAAAAGAAAACCTCGAAAACTCAATGAACGGAAATGGAGATCAGGACATGCTGGACTCTATTCTATCTCCACTTGACGAACGATTGAAAGGATTAGAGGAAAGAGATGTAGAGCGGAAAGAAGTGAAACTTTAGTGGGATGGAGAACTTGAAAATATACTTGGAGACGTCGGTAGGATTTTAACAGATGTTGTCATTCCGGCGCCAGCACCAGGACCAGTACCTATCTACCGGAATAAAATAAAACCTGTACTTGTAGCTTGCAAGTTTAATCAGAAGGTTGCGAATGGGAAATTCAACTACCCCACTGCTATTGCTATTAATCCGAAATCAGGAGATATTTACATTTGTGATCTACTCAACCATCGCATTCAAGTTTTTTCTAAAGATTGTGAGTTTCGGTTTCAATTCAATCAAAACATGAAAAATCCCGCTGGCATTGAAATCCATGAAGATAAAGTGTACACTACTCAACATGGCAACCACAATATCTGTATTTACTCAGCTAACGGAGAGTTTAGACAAACAGTTGGAGAGAAAGGATGTAAAGAATTACAGTTCAACCAGCCTCATGGGATAGCTATTGATGCGGAAAGATATCGAATATATGTTTGTGAGCAGGAAAACAATCGTGTTCAAATCCTGAAACTTAATGATCTGGCGTTCCATTCCTTCATTTCAGATCTAGCAAGACCTAAAGACGTCAAAATTAGGAATAAAAATATATTCGTGATGGATGATGGCAGCCCCTGTATCCATGTGTACAATGAATATCATGTACAGCTTAGACAGCTGATAACCTACGGAGAAGATGCTATTCAGGTCGTACGTTCTTACCATTTCACAATCGATCAAGGTTCAAACTTTTTATTTACCGATGATTCTGGTTGTGTGTCCATTTTTACGAAAGAAGGAAAATTCGTTCATAAAATTGGCAAGAAAGGAGAAGGTTTGGGGGAGCTGACATCGCCTAGAGGCATTGCAATCGACGCTGAAGGTCGCGTTATTGTAGCATCAAGGAACCCCAAACACTGCATTCAATTCTTCTAGTTCTACCCCCATCTCCCTGATAATTAGAACAACCACTGAACTAACATATTGATTTTAGTTTAGCATCCCTATACTACGTAGTATGTTGTAGGGATGCGTATTATGATGTCATTCATCATCTATGTAATGTTAAATGCTGCCCTACCGGTGTAAATTCTTATTTGTTTGATATTACATAGGTTCGCTTTATAAGCTGATTATGAAAAAGCCCCTCATAGGTAGGATGAGAGTGTAGCTTCCACCTTTCTGTGATGATGCACAACATGTATTGTGTCATCATCTCAGGAATAAAAATAGTTGTATGATTTGATAATTTTTAGAAAATTGTCCCGTTTCTCAATTCGAACAAATTGAGTTCTCACTCGCAGAATTGTAGCTTTGCTAATTTGTAGTTGACTGTATTTATTTTAATTTGCACAGAATTGTGTCAGCAATTAAAAATAAACAAGCGCCCTTCGCTCGCAAGCACTATGCTGTTTGCGAATAATTCGTGTCCGATTATCTGCCTTTGGGTGCTTCTGTGTCCTTCATTAAATAACTATTTTGCATTTTATACTGCGAATTGAAAAATATTCCCCCTTATGAGCTTAAATTGATCCGACTTCATTCAAAATCAACTTGCGCAGCACGGCTTGCGGACATTTCGTGTCTGTCTAAGTCACCCTTCGGGCTCCTCTACTACCTTCCTTGTTTTATAGAAAAATACTTAATAATAACAAGCGCGCTTCGCTTGCTTGCGCTGCGCGGCTTTTTGACACCTTTTGAGAAAAGGTGTGAAATGTTTTCAGAATTTACAGCACTAAAAGTTTTGATATATAAGATGTTGAATATCTCAATAATATCTGCTAAAATATACTGGCGCGCGAGTTTGATCTAAGGTCACTTAGAGGATGCTATGATTGCGCATTTAAAGAGGCAAATTAGTTAAATTACCTGTCTAGAGATTTGCTGACTTTTTTTTAGAATAGATGATAGGATATTTTCTGATGATTTGACTATTGCGTACATTGAATTCAAATCATAGTTCAAATTTCAATAAATAATTACTAGCTCAGTTCACATCATCTGACAAGATTTCTTCCTAAACCACTTCAATAATACAATACGTAATTGCTAGCAGAAAAAAACATATCTATCGCAATAGTGCCTGGCAAAAGTAAGCAGAAACTTTAGACTTTTAGGTCAACTGACATCATACCATGTACACACAACTCTTCTTTTCCACCGATTTACGTAGTATACTGTTAAATTCGTGGTTTTTAGGAGCTTACATAAGATGTGTAGATAGGTATATGTATGTATGTATAAAAGTAAGAGATAGGGATTAACAGACTCAACTGGACTATTATGATTCAAGATTCAATTTCAATAATTTTGAATCTCGAAAAATGTATTTCCATTTTAGAAATGGCCGCACTTGTCATCGTTATGCCACTATGGATAATTTTTAACATCGGATGGGTAGTGGTGGTAACGAGGAATATAAGACTCCACAAACAATCACAACGCAGATTGACCAAATCATCCCATTCAGGCTCAGATTTTAAAAACAAACAAATGAAAATTACCCAAGGAAAGTTACTTCTGACAATTTTAGTTATCGAACTCGTTTCTGGCATTTCTTATTGTTTAGGATTCTTGTATCCTCAGTTGATTCGAGTAATTCCCTTTTTGGGTGAAATTTCTTTGCCTTTCAACACCACTTGTATATCACAAATAAAAAAGCACCAAATATGGATATTAGAATACCAATACCCTCTAGTGGCAATTTTTCTCAACATAGGTCGAGTAAGTTTGATCTTAACATTTGGAGTAGCCATCAGTTTCTTTCAATTTATCAGTAACACCTATGTGAGTGGTACATGCAAGAACATCTACCGATGCATCTGGTACACTGCCTTTCTTACCGTGGCTCTCTTCATCCTCGGAGTGCTACCCTATACCACGTTTATTGGGAAAATCATTATGGTGATTGCACTTGTAGTGTACTACATCAGATTCTTGAGACAAATATTGGTACTCAAAAAAGCGATGAAATGGGAAGAACAGGATTTGTATCACAATTACGAAGTTCATCTCTTAAAGCTTCATCGGAAGAACAAACGATATTTCAACTTTACAGTTAAGAGTTTAGCAATTGGGTTATTATGTTTATTTTGTGTCGAGGCACTCCAAGTGATAGAAATGGTCACATCAACATTCCTATATTATGGTGAGTGTATCTTTCCTGTTCTGTATCATATCGACTATTTCTCTCCCCTAGCAACCCATCAGCTACCTTATCTCGATTTCGCCTTGATCTTGTTTAGTTGTGCAGAAAAAACTATTTTTGTAGTTTCAGCATTTATTTTTTTGATTCCTTATATCACAATGACGATAATTCTGTTTGTGAAGAGCTGTATTGAAAGGAAGAAGAGAGTCTATCATTATAAAGTGTACAGACCTCTTCTTGATGAGAATCATGACTCCTAAAGCTGAAGATTGTGCTACATTATTTACCAATCTGGAATTTTATTGTTTACTTTACTTTAAATGTATTTTGATCTTGTGTATAAATACATATTAAGAAATGATCCAAGTTTATTTCATTTTTTTTCAGTTGTTTTGAACCCATATTCAGACATTTCATAAAATCTTCCAGCTCTTTAAAAAGGTCATTGAGAAGCTAAAATAAGGCAATTCGAAGGAGGTGATCATTCAGGGAGGGTCGGCTACTATTTAAGTACAAGCGTGCTTCGCTTGCTTGCGCTGCGCGGCTGGCGGACACATTGTGTCTGCCTGAGGCGCCCTATGGGCACCTGGGGTCACATTGATTAATTATAAGGGAGATAACATCTCTAAATACGTCTGTCCTACTGTTATAATCGATATCACACAAAAATCACCAAATTTGTATTTTAAAAATTTTGATGCGTAATGATGACGTCATAACAGAGTGATGTGTCATCATTTTTTATGATAGGTGCATCATATGTGAGATATATTAATATACACATTCTATTAAAATTTCAGCCTTCTATCACTTAAAATGGCTGAGTTATGGTCGAAAAACTGAAATTTCGAATTATACAAAAGATGACAATGACGTCATAATTACATGATGAGTCGACATTTCCGTCTGAACTCAGAATTTAGTGGAACCATAGGCAAAAGACTCCCACATGCCAAAAATCAGCTTTCTGCGCTTTGCAGTTTCTTCAATCAATTCTATATATATGTATCTAACGAATTGATTGAAGAAACTGCCGGGCGTAGAAAGCTGATTTTTGGCGTCATCATTACGCATCAAAATTTAAAAATTGACAAATTTGATTATTTTTCGTGCGATATCGATTATAACAGTAGGACCGACGTATTTAGAGATGTTATCTCCCTTATAATTAATCAATGTGACCACAGGCGCCTCCGGCGGACACAAAGTGTCCGCCAGCCGCGCAGCGCAAACAAGCGAAGCGCGCTTGTAGTAAAGATATACGGTGATTATCGTTATAGTAATTTTATGTCTTCATTCGGGCCCCCTCACTTTTACCTCTGGTTCATATACGTTTATCGTTATAGTAATTTTATGTCTTCATTCGAGCCCCCTCACTTTTACCTCTGGTTCATATACGTTTATAAATAAATACTGACTCAAAATGAATATAAATGTTTTCAAAGCAATAAATCAAAAGTTGATCTAAATAGAATTATAATTGGCCTATGCTGGAATACATTTTACGTCATCGTACGCTGGATACAATTTTTGTTTATGTTGTGAAATCGCATAACTAGACATATTAATATTTAACGCAGACTGGAATAGAGAGTGCAAGTAAGAGGGCGAGACATTCACCTTGAGAGACACAGTATTTAACAGGGATATATTATATAACTTGCACCGTTGATGGAAACGATTAATTCTGCCTGAGAGGTATAATTCGAACCAAAAGAGAACAGTCACATATCCCAAAATATGGACGAAGGCGAGATAGTAGGATGATCAGAGCGTGACCTACTATACACAGTTAGATAAGCATTGTATTCGCATCAATTTGTTATAACATGTGCTACAACATAAGTGTTATAACACATGTTACTAACTGGAATAAAAGCCTACTACAATCAACTCCAACATCACATACAACTGTCCTTTGAGGATGAAGTGCCACAAGAATTTCCCTTGCTACTGCTCGATAAATGAATGCGAGAGTTTCTCATTAAGTTAACTTTGGCTTGAAGGGACTAAATCTTCCAATCGGTTTGGCCTCGGAAAGTCGATATTTAACAGCACTTTCTGAAGTAAAAATATTGGATGATTTAGTGTCTTGATCAAGTGGAAGTTGACTCAATGTGACGCTCTCGCATTCATTTATAAAGCAGTGGAAATAGGACTTCCTGTGGCACTTCATGCGTAGAGTTCTTCCTTTAATGACTAGTTGTGAGGTGCGATGTTTATGTTTGGTTAGAATTAGGAAGAATGGTAAGTATAGGATCAAATTGAACAATGACTGTGTGACATTGTCAAAGTTATAGTAATAGCTAAAAGCGAAATGCGCTATAGCACCACTACATATTCGTTTTGTTTGTATTTATCTGAAATAGGCGTCTAGTATTATTGCATTAGCATAGGTGTCTGGAGGGCGACTCATGTGGACACGAAGTATTCGCCAACCGCGCAGCGCAAGCAAGCGAAGCACTCTTGAGAAATTGAACTCAATGCGAATTATAATTACTCTCTTAGTTTGATCTAAGGTCACTTAGAGGATGCTATGATTGGACATTTAAAGAGGAAAATTAGTTAAATTACCTGTCTAGAGATTTGCTGACTTTTTTTAGAATAGATGATAGGAGGATATTTTCTGATGATTTGACTATTGCGTACATTGAATTCAAATCATAGTTCAAATTTCAATAAATAATTACTAGCTCAGTTCACATCATCTGACAAGATTTCTTCCTATACAGGGCGTTAAGAAATTGATATCCTCCTTAAATTTTGAAATGTAATTCCTTATAGTATTAAGTCTGATAGTCATGAAAGTACTCTATTTAGAACATATAATACAAAAGAGATTCTCGAAAATACAATACTAACAATATTGCATCGGTTTGGAGGTTTCTCTAACTGGGCCAAAACTATTTCAAAACATGTCTGTTTTACCTTTATACAATAGAGCGCCACGGGACCTTCGCCTAAAAGAACCATGAATAACTCAAAAGGAACGCGTTCGCAACTGTTGGTCTAAAGATATTTGGCTTGCCAACTCTCCGAACCTGAACATTGAGAAGATCCATGTACAATCATAAAATACACCGTTTATTCATAGCAATGAGAAACCTTGTCATTAACCCCGAAAAATGAGTAATTTTAGTTAGTAAGATCTTTCACCACACATCTTAGGCAAAATAATCCCAATTATGGTATTTCGCATTATAAATGCATCCAGTTAATATTAGAAAGATTATTAAGGGTTTAGCGTTAATTTGCAATTGATCTTAGTGGTAGCATTAGGACATCAATTTCTTAACACCATGTACTTCAATAATACAATACGTAATTGCTACAGAAAAACATATCTATCGTAAAAGTACCTGTAAAATGTAAGCATAAACTTTAAACTTTTAGGTCAGCTGACATCATATCTTGTACACAACTTTTCCACCAATACTGTTAAATTAGTGGTCTATTAGGAGCTTACATAATATGTGTATATAGGTATACATATGTATAAAAGTAAGAGATAGGGATTAAAAGACTCAACTGCCCTATTATGATTCAGGATTCAATTTCACTAATTTTGAATCTCGAAAAATGTATTTTCATTTTAGAAGTAGTCGCACTTGTCATCGTTATGCCACTATGGATAATATTTAACATCGGATGGGTAGTGGTGGTAACGAGGAATATAAGATTCCACAAACAATCACAACGTAGATTGGCCAAATCATCCCATTCAGGCTCAGATTTTAAAAACAAACAAAATAAAATTACCCAAGGAAAGTTACTTCTGACAATTTTAGTTATCGAACTCGTTTCTGGCATTTCTTATTGTTTAGGATTCTTGTATCCTCAGTTGATTCGAGTAATTCCCTTTTTGGGTGACATTTCTTTGCCTTTCAACACCACTTGTATTTCACAAATAAAAAAACACCAAATATGGATGTTTGAATATCAATATCCTCTAGTGGCAATTTTTCTCAACATAGGTCCAGTAAGTTTGATCTTAACATTTGCAGTAGCCATCAGTTTCTTTCAATTTATCACGAACACCTATGTGAGTGGTATATGCAAGAACATCTACCGATGCATCTGGTACACTGCCTTTCTTACCGTGGCTCTCTTCATCCTCGGAGTGCTACCCTATACCACGTTTATTGGGAAGATCATTATGGTGATTGCACTTGCAGTGTACTACATCAGATTCTTGAAACAAATATTGGTACTCAAAAAAGCGATGAAATGGGAAGAACAGGATTTGTATCACAATTACGAAGTTCATCTCTTAAAGCTTCATCAGAAGAACAAACGATATTTCAACTTTACAATTAAGAGTTTAGCAATTGGGTTATTATGTTTATTTTGTGTAGAGACACTCCAAGTGATAGAAATGGTCACATCAACATTCCTATATTATGGTGAGTGTATCTTTCCTGTTCTGTACCATATCGACTATTTCTCTCCCCTAGCAACCCATCAGCTACCTTATCTCGATTTCGCCTTGATCTTGTTTAGTTTTGTAGAAAAAACTATTTTTATAGTTTCGGCATTGATTATTATGATTCCTTATATTACAATGACGATAATTCTGTTTGTGAAGAGTTGTATTGAAAGGAAGAAGAGAGTCTATCATTATAAAGTGTACAGACCTCTTCTTGATGAGAATCATGACTCCTAAAGTTAAAGATTGTGCTACATTATTTACCAATAATGGAATTTCATTGTTTACTTGACTTTAAATGTATTTTTATCTTGTGTACAGATACATATTGAGAAATGATCCAAGTTTATTTCACTTTTTTCTCAGCTGTTTTTAACCCATACTCAGACATTTCATAAATATCAACTTCCAGCTTCTTTAAGAAGGTCATTGGAAAGCTAAAATATGGCAATTCGAAGGAGGTGATTATTCAGGGAGGTGGGCTACTATTTAAGTATATACGGTGATTATCGTTGTAGTAATTTTATGTCTTCATTTGGGCCCCCGCCTTTGACCGAGTTTACCTCTCTAGTTCATATACGTACATTTATAAATAAATACTGATTCAAAATGAATATGAATGTTTTCAAAGCAATAAATCAAAAGTTGATCTAAATAGAATTATAATTGGCCTATGCTGGAATACATTTTACGTCATCGTACGCTGGATACAATTTTTGTTTATGTTGTGAAATCGCATAACTAGACATATTAATATTTAACAAGCACGCTTCGCTTGCTTGCGCTGCGCGGCTTGCGGACACTACGTTTACGTTTTTCCTTTATATAACTATTGTAAACAAAGGTCGACAAATAATTTCTCATATGGATCCGAAAATATAATATTCAAAATCTACAGCACTAAAACCCCATGTCAACCGTTGGAAGCTAGACTCTAGTCCATTTTTGTAATTTGTTTACTTTATGTATCTATTGTAAACAAAAGTAAACAAATTGATGATCAAATTTACTCAAAAATATGATATTCAACATCTACACCCCTGAAAACCCCATGTCAACCGTTGTAAGCAAGTTTCTAGCATATTTTTGAGATTTGTTTACTTTATGTATCTATTCTAAACAAAAGTAAACAAATAATTATCATATAGATCTGAAAATATGATATTCGAAATCTACACCCCTGAAAACCCCATGTCACCCGTTGGAAGCTAGTCTCTAGCATTATTTTCAAAATTCATCAAATGGTGTGAAAATATGCAGATAATCTTTTTTATAGCCATACACTATAATACATTTAAGATATCAAACATAAGTTGTGGCTTTGAAGTATTAATAACAATGACGATCTATTTATTGTAGTGTCGTACTTGTGCAATGATTTCTATTGTAATAGTGTAGTCATTTATTTTGTATAGAAAAGGTGCGAAAAATTGTTTTCCATTTTTTTTGCAGAGATGTGAAAATTTCGCTTAGATCTTAGAACTTAATCGTAGGCATATCATTTGACACCTACATGCAAATTTTCACACCTCTACGACTTCCCAATTCTTCAATCAATTCGGACAAACACACACAAAAAAAAAAAAATCCTAGCATTTTAATATATAAGATGCAGACTGGGATATAGTGCAAGTAAGAGGGCGAGACATTAACCTTGAGAGACACAGTATTTAACAGGGATATATGCACCGTTGATGGAATCGATTAATTCTGCCTGAAAGGTATAATTCGAACCAAAAGAGAACTATATATCTATATATATATATATATCTCTCTCTATATATATATCTCTCTATATATATATATATGTATATATCTGTAACGAATTGATTGAAGAAACTGCCAGGCGTAGAAAGCTGATTTTTGGCATGTGGGAGTATTTTGGCTATGGCTCCAGTAAGTTCGTAGCTCAGACGAAAATGTCGACTCATCATGGAATTATGATGTCATTGTCACATATTTTAAAGTTAAGCAATACAGTTATTCGAGCATAACTCAGCCATTATAGGAGATAAAAGGCTGAAATTTTAATTGAATCTGTATACTAACATACCTCACATATGATGCAACTATCATCAAAAAATAATGACTCATCACTTTGTTATTACGTCATCACATCTCACAACTGTCCTTTGAGGATGAAGTGCCACGAGAATTTCCCTTGCTACTGCTCGATAAATGAATGCGAGAGTTTCTCATTGAGTTAACTTTGGCTTGAAGGGACTAAATCTTCCAATCGGTTTGGCCTCGGAAAGTCGATATTTAACAGCACTTTCTGAAGTAAAAATATTGGATGATTTAGTGTCGTGAGGTGCGATGTTTATGTTTGGTTGGGATTAGGAAGAATGGTAAATGACTGTGTGACATTGTCATAATTATTATAATAGCTGAAAGCGAAATGCACTATAGCACCACTACATATTCGTTTTGTTTGTATTTATCTGAAATAGGCGTCTAGTATTATTGCATTAGCATAGGTGTCTGGAGGGCGACTCATGTGGACACGAAGTATTCGCCAGCCGCGCAGCGCAAGCAAGCGAAGCACTCTTGGGAAATTGAACTCAATGCGAATTATAATTACTCTCTTAGTTTGATCTAAGATCACTTAGAGGATGCTATGATTGGACATTTAAAGAGGAAAATTATTTAATGACGTGGAGTCAAAGGTATAAATAGAAATGACCCCACTTTCATTTTCAATTTCAATTCACTTTCAATTAACTTTCACTTTCAATTCAACATTCCTCGGCAAAGTAGGCATAAATTACCTGTCGATAGAGATTTGCCGACTTTTTTTAGACTAGATGATAGGATATTTTCTGATGATTTGACTATTGCGTATATTGAATTCAAATCATAGTTCAAATTTCAATAAATAATTACTAGCTCAGTTCACATCATCTGACAAGATTTCTTCCTAAACTACTTCAATAACTTCAATACAGAAAAACATCTATCGCAATAGTACCTATAAAATGTAAACATAAACTTTAAACTTTTAGGTCAGCTGACATCCTACTTTGTATACGGGGAATTCCATGTCAAAAAACCAATAATTTCACCACCATCAACCGATTGGTCTGAAATTTGCTGTGTGACAGGGCACGTATATGTCTTTACTTTTGTGAAAATTTCAGATCAATCGGTCATGTGGTTTTTGAGTTATGACGTCACAAACTTTTGAATTTTTGCTGTTTTGACCAAGGATTTTCACTATGGTAAAATCCCATCCCATTTTAAACTCGAATAACTCGAAAAATATTCATCAAATTCTTTCATAAATTGCAAACTTATGTTTTTACATATGAAGAATACGAAAAACCTGAGTAAATTAAGTTTTGAGTTCCTTTTCTTCGTGAAAACTGGAACTGAAACCAACTCCCGAAGCAAACCGGAACTATGACGTAACAAAAATGTATATTTTTGTAACTGTTTTATTTTTGGGTATTTTACTGTTTATATTCATAATTCATTGTATAAAAAAATTCATTTGGTTTCCATATGTTCTCTTTGAGTTATTCACATTTTTGTACCTGTAAACGCTTTCTATATATAATTCAAAATTTTATGCCTTTTGTAAAAATATAAAATTGACCTGACAACTCTCAATTCTACCATTTTGAAAATGCTTTTTTGTCTTCCTCTATAATATCACTAATTCTTACAACATTCTGCAATTGATATGTGAACTTGGAATTATAAGTATGTTGTATATTTGACCACAGACAGACTAAACATAAACAGTG
>OY725492.1:3426430-3631059 GCA_963281255.1 Aphrocallistes beatrix | reverse complement strand
CAACATTCCATGAAAAATATTCACTTTCGCATCAACCCATTCACAGCTCAGTTCTATACAAAGAAACTATATTAAAACAAACTTAGAAGTGCCCTTAAACAACCTCTGAAATTCACTAAATGTGTCCCAAATATAACCTATTGTGCAATCATATGATGACTAATCGAAATTTTAACAACGGATATGGATACTCTGGCGTCATATTTATATTTTCAACTCATTAGTGACATTTATTGCATTCCTATTACATAGCAACAACAGCATTACACACTGTTTATGTTTAGTCTGTCTGTGGTCAAATATACAACATACTTATAATTCCAAGTTCACATATCAATTGCAGAATGTTGTAAGAATTAGTGATATTATAGAGGAAGACAAAAAAGCATTTTCAAAATGGTAGAATTGAGAGTTGTCAGGTCAATTTTATATTTTTACAAAAGGCATAAAATTTTGAATTATATATAGAAAGCGTTTACAGGTACAAAAATGTGAATAACTCAAAGAGAACATATGGAAACCAAATGAATTTTTTTATACAATGAATTATGAATATAAACAGTAAAATACCCAAAAATAAAACAGTTACAAAAATATACATTTTTGTTACGTCATAGTTCCGGTTTGCTTCGGGAGTTGGTTTCAGTTCCAGTTTTCACGAAGAAAAGGAACTCAAAACTTAATTTACTCAGGTTTTTCGTATTCTTCATATGTAAAAACATAAGTATTGCAATTTATGAAAGAATTTGATGAATATTTTTCGAGTTATTCGAGTTTAAAATGGGATGGGATTTTACCATAGTGAAAATCCTTGGTCAAAACAGCAAAAATTCAAAAGTTTGTGACGTCATAACTCAAAAACCACATGACCGATTGATCTGAAATTTTCACAAAAGTAAAGACATATACGTGCCCTGTCACACAGCAAATTTCAGACCAATCGGTTGATGGTGGTGAAATTATTGGTTTTTTTGACATGGAATTCCCCATACACAACTCTTCTTTTCTACCGATTTACGTATACTGTTAAATTCGTGGTTTTTAGGAGCTTGCACAAGATGTGTAGATTGGTATACGTATGTATAAAAGTAAGAGATAGGGATTAACAGACTCAACTGGACTATTATGATTCAAGATTCAATTTCAATAATTTTGAATCTCGAAAAATGTATTTCCATTTTAGAAGGAGCCGCACTTGTCATCGTTATGCCATTGTGGATATTTTTTAACATCGGATGGGTAGTGGTGGTAACGAGGAATATAATATTCCACAAACGATCACAACGCAGATTGACCAAATCATCCCATTCAGGCTCAGATTATACAAACAAACAAATGAAAATTACCCAAGGAAAGTTACTTCTGACAATTTTAGTTATCGAACTCGTTTCTGGCATTTCTTATTGTTTGGGATTCTTATACCCTCAGTTGATTCGAGTAATTCCCTTTTTGGGTGAAATTTCTTTGCCTTTCAACACCACTTGTATTTCACAAATAAAAGAACACCGAATCTGGATGTATGAATATCAATATCCTCTAGTGGCAATTTTTCTCAACATAGGTCGAGTAAGTTTGATCTTAACATTTGGAGTAGCCATCAGTTTCTTTCAATTTATCAGTAACACCTATGTGAGTGGTACATGCAAGAACATCTACCGATGCATCTGGTACACTGCCTTTCTTACCGTGGCTCTCTTCATCCTCGGAGTGCTACCCTATACCACGTTTATTGGGAAAATCGTTATGTTGATTACACTTGTAGTGTATTCCGTCGGATTCTTGAGACAAATATTGGTAATCAAAAAAGCGATGAAATGGGAAGAACAGGATTTGTATCACAATTACGAAGTTCATCTCTTAAAGCTTCATCGGAATAACAAACGATATTTCAACGTTACAGTTAAGAGTTTAGCAATTGGGTTATTATGTTTATTTTGTGTCGAGGCACTCCAAGTGATAGAAATGGTCACATCAACATTCCTATATTATGGTGAATGTATATTTCCTGTTCTGTACCATATCGACTATTTCTCTCCCCTAGCAACCCATCAGCTACCTTATCTCGATTTCGCCTTGATCTTGATTGGTTGTGTAGAAAAAATCTTTATTATAGTTTCGGCATTGATTATTATGATTCCTTATATTACAATGACGATAATTATGTTTGTGAAGAGCTGTATTGAAAGGAAGAAGAGAGTCTATCATTATAAAGTGTACAGACCTCTTCTTAACAAGAATTATTACTCCTAAAGTTAAAGATTGTGCTAGGTTATTTACCAATCTGGAATTTCATTGTTTACTTGACTTTAAATGTATTTTTATCTTGTGTACAAATACATATTGAGAAATGATCCAAGTTTATTTCACTTTTTTCTCAGCTGTTTTTAACCCATACTCAGACATTTCATAAATATCAACTTCTAGTTTATTTAAGAAGGTCATTGGGAAGCTAAAATCAGGCAATTCAAAGGAAGTGATTATTCAGGGAGGTCGGCTACTATTTAAGTATATACGGTGAGTATCGTTGTAGTAATTTTATGACTTTGGCCGAGTTTACCTCTCTGATTCATATACATTTATAAATAAATACGGACTCAAAATGGATATAAATGTTTCAAAATCATAAATCAAAAGTTGATCTAAATATAATTATAATCCGTCTATGCTGGAATACATTCTACTTTATCATAAACAGGACAGTAATTAGATTTCGGATTGTAACAATGAAGTGTTCGGATTAGCTGTATATTAATTAAGCAATTAGCATTTCTTATCAACAAACGGAGCTCGCATGACCTTCATTAACCAATATAATATTAGTATTGCTTGTTGGTGTCTTTGCCATGATCATATACTTAAATGTTACTAAAAATAACTCGACAATATGGTGCAAGTTGCAACAATGTTACAAGAAGTTATGCAACTTATCTATTTCTAAATTGACTACAATTATCCAGGGCTTTTCACAAGTCACCAACTCTAAATGACTCGATTCATCAAGTCATGTCTCAATGACTCAGTGACTCGCGAGATATTATACTTGTATACTCTTTATTATATATATGTAGTTTATTATACATATGTATATGTAGGTTCATTGATTATGAATCGGTACTAGCTGAAATAAATTGGTATGTTCTTCTTAAAAAGACCATAATTGTGTCTGCTGTTGTCAAGAGATGATGACACACTAATCCTGTTTCGGTGACTTATAAGCTATGACTCGATGACTCGTGATGATCCATGAGTCATCAAGTCAATCAGATAACTCGTGAAAAGCCTTTCAATTATAATGTTTCATGTAGCACCCTTGTTTATGTTTCATGTTGAGCTATAAAGTTAGCATATTTATTTTGTTCCAATAAATTTGATACTCTCTTATCACCGTCCAGGTATTCCCTGGGCATTTTCACATAAATATAATAGTTTTATCATTATATAGAGCAAATTAAGGTCCACTTTTCAGGACCTGAATCTGAATCCGCATTTGAGTTCAATTCCGACCTAAGTTGACTAATTCTCGAATTAATGAATTATTCGAATAATTCATAATTCATCAGGCCAGAGAAGAATTATTCAAAATTGTTTTTTACAAGAAAATATCATTAAATGAATGAATTTTTCGAATAATTCATAATTCAGGATTCTGAACTTTCGAACAATTCATAATTCCTGAATTATGAACTATTCGAATAATTCATATTTCAGGAATTATGAATTATTCAAATTTTTCAATAATTCATGAATTAGTAAACCTAGCTTATGATTGACTAATTCCTGCTTGAATTATGAATTACTCGAATAATTCATAATTCTTTGCCATTTTTTAATGAATTAGTCAACTTAGATTCCGACTATATTATGTATATTGAAATGTAAACTCAAACTCCTCGATTGAGAAATCACTCACCGTATTTCCCTGAAATAGTCACCATGGCGATTATTCAAATCGGCATTTATTCAGGGAATAATACGTAATAGTTAGTTATTGTCATCACTTAATTGAAATGTTAGTAGGGAGATACACACACTGTTAGTCTAAACTTCCAGCGGGAAGTTCGACTCTATTTGGGCCCAACTTGAACCTGAACTTGAACCTGAACCTGAACCCAATTCCGACTCTGCACCCTGATCAATATTTAGCTACCGTGCAATTGTCAATGTCAGTATAACATTATGGTATTTTAAGTTTGTTATGTATTACTATTGATTGTTGATTGGATATTCACGATATTCGTGGAGTAAGTATTTCAAATGAAGACTTTGAATACGTTAGCAAATAATGGAATAATTATGTTCACATATGTGTACCTCTCGCCCGCATCCCCACTGAAGGTCCTAGGACGATTGTGACCATTTTCTCCACGTGGGCGCCAGAAACTCAGAATATGTTTTGATGATCTGACTTCTTAAAAATCAAACCAAGTGCCTATTCCAGTAAATATTTATGGACTCAAGTCACACACATCAGACAAATTACTGAGATATTAAAAACTACTATTCACATGCGAATAGTAATTTTCAATATATGAAAGTACTATAAGACTCGCTGAAAAACAATGCTGTGATGTTAGCTGAAAAGCATATTTTACGTAAGACCAAATTAAAAATACAAGACTTTACATAATTTATGTAATACGTGTGTAGTAGTGTGGTTAGTTTAGGCTTTCAAGCGTTATTCCTTAAGACATATATTAGTATCATTATCGTCTAAGATGTGTATAAAAGTAAGATAATCAGTCATTATTAAGACTCAACTATGATTCAAGATTCAACTTTTGAAACTCAAATAATTTTGAAGCTCGAAACATGTATTTCCATTTTAGAAATAGCCGTACTTGTCATCGTTGTGCCATTATGGATAATTTTTAACATCGGATGGGTAGTGGTGGTAACGAGGAATATAAGACTCCACAAACGATCACAACGCAGATTGGCCAAATCATCCCATTCAGGCTCAGATTATACAAACAAACAAATGAAAATTACCCAAGGAAAGTTACTTCTGACAATTTTAGTTATCGAACTCGTTTCTGGCATTTCTTATTGTTTGGGATTCTTATACCCTCAGTTGATTCGAATAATTCCCTTTTTTGGTGAAATTTCTCTGCCTTTCAACACCACTTGTATATCACAAATAGAAGAACACCGAATCTGGATGTATGAATATCAATATCCTCTAGTGGCAATTTTTCTCAACATAGGTCGAGTAAGTTTGATCTTAACATTTGGAGTAGCCATCAGTTTCTTTCAATTTATCAGTAACACCTATGTGAGTGGTACATGCAAGAACATCTACCGATGCATCTGGTACACTGCCTTTCTTACCGTGGCTCTCTTCATCCTCGGAGTGCTACCCTATACCACGTTTATTGGGAAGATTGTTATATTGATTGCACTTGCAGTGTACTACATCAGATTCTTGAGACAAATATTGGTACTCAAAAAAGCGATGAAATGGGAAGAACAGGATTTGTATCACAATTATGAAGTTCATCTCTTAAAGCTTCATCGGAAGAACAAACAATATTTCAACGTTACAGTTAAGAGTTTAGCAATTGGGTTATTATGTTTATGCGGTGTAGAGGCACTCCAAGTGATAGAAATGGTCACATCAACATTCCTATATTATGGTGAATGTATCTTTCCTGTTCTGTACCATATCGACTATTTCTCTCCCCTAGCAACCCATCAGCTACCTTATCTCCATTTCGCCTTGATCTTGTTTGGTTGTGCAGAAAAAACTATTGTTATAGTTTCGGCATTGATTATTGTGATTCCTTATAATACAATGACGATAATTCTGTACGTGAAGAGCTGTATTGAAAGGAAGAAGATAGTTTATCATTATAAAGTGTACAGACCTCTTCTTGATGAGAATTATTACTCCTAAAGTTAAAGATTGTGCTATGTTATTTACCAATCTGGAATTTTATTGTTTACTTGACTTTAAATGTATTTTTATCTTGTGTACAAGTACATATGAGTAACCCTTTGTCAAAAGTTTATCTCACTTTTTTTCGAGCTTATTTTAACCTGTACCCAAACCTTGACATGGGGAGGGGGTTCTTTCATGATAGTCAACGTAAATTTTTACGCTAGCAATCTTAATAAAATATATATATATCCCCGTGAAACCCCGCCCCCCACCATGGATATTTATATTAGTTTAAGTTGGGCACACGCAAGGGCGTAGGGAGGGGGGTCAGGGGGGGCAGTTGCCCCCTGGCTGGATAAAGTCTGAATATTCATTTAGTTAATTAGAATAATTGGAGAGAGGGGACTTTTATGGGAAGTAATTTGTATTTCTAGAACCTCAAAATTAGTTGAATCTGTTCAAATTGTGGGACAAATTGTTGTAACTTCCACACTGGGAGGCTTACAGCGTCCCCCAAACGATTCACGTTAGTTATGCTGGCCCAAAGGGCGCCTCCGGCGGACACAAAGTGTCCGCCAGCCGCGAAGCGCAAGCAAGCGAAGAGCGCTTGTTAATGTTAAGTACCAATTAATCAAAACACTAATCGGTCTCTAATAAATAATAATATATTCAAACTACCACACAACAAAAAGGGTTTCCTTAGCCGGTAAATGGACACTTCGTCCTCTGAACATTAGTTACCGGACAATGTGTAGCGGAATTCTCGTCTCTGTTTCACGGGAATTTCGCCTCTTTAGAGACTAAAATAAACGGGTTTTAGTGTAAAGGAACGGAAGTTGAGGCTTTTGGAGTGGAGTATGTTCTAAAAAAAGGTGAAAATGAGGGCTTTTGATTGAGAAATAAGTAGGTGCGAAAGGGGTCTTTCAGGGAGCGAAAATTCCAGAGACGAAATGTCCGTACGACGAAGTGTCCGCCATTCTCCTTAGCCTGATATTTACAACACTTCTTAATCCAATGAACTACACATTTAGTTGACACTTTTTCAAAATGTACAAAAAATGAATTTAAAAAGAAGGCATTACTTATATAATGTGTTTGTTGGATTGGAGTGCAAAGATAAAAATTCCCGAGCTTTCCAAAATTAAGCTTATAATTTTAAGACTAAGAGAAAAGTATATTGTTATTGTTGTTTTTACTTTTTTTCGATACCATGACGCCAGAAGTAAGGGGGTCTAGGGCATAGATCCATCCATCAAAATCCTTAGTTTTACAGAGAAACCCACGGTATTTCGTGCAGAGTGAGAAAACAGTGGCGCCAGTCTGTGCGTCTAGTTGGTCCTGGTTGAACTGAAGTTTAGCTGTGGTCAAGTTAATGAAGTCTCGCTCAATGGGATCTTTGTCGTTATTGTAGATGTAGATGTAAGGTCTTTTCAGGACAGCGTAAAACTTCCTCCAGAGACCTTCATACTCAGAGAACCAGATAAAGCCGCGCTTTACGACGGAATTCGACTTCTTGTGAGAGATATCATGTACGAGAGGGACACAGCGGCTTTTCGGGGTTTCACTTCTGGCGTCGTGCATATCTGAGTGAGGGTCCTCCACAATTAAGTTGTCCTGCAGGAAGGCTGATCTGGAAATTCCAGAGGTAGAGGCATCTGATTAGTAACTCAAACCTTCTTCATTCTTGACAGTACTCACTTTCTCCCGAATAGAGAGCACGTGCTTCGCTCGTTCCACCTGTTCAATCTCTCTCAGCCGCTTCACCTGGTTCTGATACTCCTGGATGAGAGAAATTCTCTCGGCTGCCAACCTTTTAGATTCTCTTCCCCTCTTACGTATACGGACTGGTTCTCCAAGAAAGTGTTTCTTTTCCGCGAGTTCTCCTCAGTCGATCTTTGGAGTGCCACTTCATATAGTCCCACCACGCAGTTATTCTCAGGACGATGTTGCGGGGGAATAAAGAATCCCACAAGCGGGATCCGGCTCTCTTTTGCAGTCTATCTGTGATTTGCAGGCTGAAGTTAATAGTAAAGCAGGCTGGCTGGGTACAATTCTCCATCTCCATACACACTGACATGGTAGCGTGCACTAGCATGTTAGTGGCTGAAATCATATTGAGGAGTCTGGTGTGGTGCAAGGAGGTATCCCAGGCGGTTTGTATCCGGAACACAGTGAGACTGTCATTACGAAGGTCGATGAAATCAGCCGAGGAGACATTGAGTGTGAGCGAAGAATCTTCTCCTTGACTGGGCTTGAGCTGGTGACGAATCCTACCAACTACCACCTCCTTCACCTATCACATACTGGAAACAATAAATACATTAATCAAGGCATGGCCTGCTAGGTCATATGCAGCAGTCTACCTTCATTTTGAGTTCTATTTTACTGTCATAGACAAATGACTGTACAACTCTCCGTTGTAGTCCTTGCTGCAGCAAGAAAAAGCTCCCATTCGTCTCCCGCACATGCGTCACAGGGACAGGAATGTAGTCCTCTTGCAGGTTGAGTTCGCAGATCTGTAGACTCATGATGACGTCATACCTAGCTTCCGGTTTGGCTGAGCTGACATTATGGTAGGGGAGTCTAAAGATCTCGAAGGAGCAGAGGACCTGACAGGAGGGATCGTGTGACTATTGGGACGGTTCTCGAAATGTAACGGATGTTGTTCGTAGTGCCCAAACACCTCAATCACGAATCCTCGATTCTTGATGTAGTCCAAAGATAGGGGAACCTTGAATAAAACACTGATAAGTTAGACTCTCTGATGCCAAAAGTGTGGCATGATATTGTGGAAGATTTAACCTGTGGTGGTGAGCTGTCACATTGAAGTGGTGCATATGTGTGACATCGTTAGAAGCCTCTCAACTTTACATTCTTGTAGTGTCGCACAATTTAAAACTAAGCTATGCCATGATGTTAAGTAAAAAATGAAATGGAACCGAAAATGATTTGGCAGATTTTTAAATTTCACATTCGCGGATGTGGAAAATAGCGATCCATCCAATATCTACAATTAAGAGTGGCTCGCCTTGATCCTAGAAACGTGCACATGATTGACCTCACAGCATTGGCGTCATTCGAGTAGAACATGGATGAATAGGGCTCCTGGTTCTCGTACAGGAACCGGTTCTGTAGCAGCACACTGGCGCAGTTCTTATCCAGGTTCTTCACTCGTAGCACTTTCTTTTTTATATACTTGCCAATTTTGAGGTGAGGTGCAGATATCCTGTTGGGCTCCAAGTAGGAGGATGTCTCAGAGAAATAGTCGGCGGAAGACATGGTCTCTGACCCCTCTCTACTGGGGTCTTCTCCGTCGAGCTGACCGGCTGGCCGACTGGGATCACTCCTTAGTGCTGAGCTACAGCTGCCCTTCTCACTCGCTGAGAACCTGTCCTCTTCGTACAGCTGTCTGATCTCGCGAGCCAAGGAGTTCATTCTGAGAGCGTTCTCTCCCGTGAAATAATCCGCGGAGGACTGTTTAGGCTCACTCGACCGAATACGACTCATGCGCTTCTTACGAGTGGGAGGAATATCCGTCTGGTCTATGATCTCAGAAAGCTTGTCAGGTGAGAGGTAGCATTGCTCGATGAGGTCGCTCTGTCTGTATGGAACACAGGAATGTCTTTAGGGTACCAAACTGAGTCACTTTTCTCAAATGCTACTGTGGTAGCCTTTATATCCTTAGTCTAAAGATAATGCAATCTGCAAATTAGCATAGAAATGAGTAAAGTACAGAATATGTGCTACCTCTTCATCTTCTTCACACAGTTCTACGAGGACGTCTATATGTCCCACCACATTTCCTCTGTCGGTCACAATGCTATGGTCTGCTCCAGGAGACAGAAAGGAGCAGGTGGGTTAGATAGATGTAGCTACGCCCTATCAGGCTAACCAGGGATTCCTGTCAAAGAAAGGATTATTGCCACTCCCCGCATTAATTAATAGGATCCTTCCCATGGTATTCAAAGTTACACGCCTGGAAAAAGAATAATGGCTAAGACTCACTATTCCCAATAAATCAGTTTCTATATGGGAAGCATACCTTGATAAGAGGACTGATTGTTTCTAGCTTCGCGAAAGCTTCGTACATTTCCTGCAGTGTAGCGATCATTCTCTGTCTCAATTTCTCAAGAGACCAGATATGAGTCACTTCGCACCTTGCATCAGACACCTCCACAGCCACGATCGTCCTCCTGAGAGAGGCGCTGTCCGCCGAAGAGAGGGAAGTGGTTTCTGATTCTTCTGTCTCACAGTCCAGACCAAGTGCCAAGGTCTCCGGAAGGTGTGAGTATGGACAATCAAGTCAGTCAGAAGAATGAACTGGAATGCGACCTGAGAACAGAGATTTGATAATACACATTTAAGTGTTCACTTGAAAACCCATAACAGCTGATCATGACCTGGAGTTCCTAACATTGTGTACGTTTTCCCAGAACCAGTCTCCATAGGCAAAAATACAAGTGTTATACCCGTTGAAGGCATGTCCCAACATGTCCCTCCCCAAGTCCGTCTGTACCATATCCTGACCAGCATACTGGAGCTCAGAGAATTCAATACTCCAGTAGGAGTAGTCGAAAGTAAATGTCCCCGTGTCGTTCTTGTCCCTGGGATTGGTGATTCCTGTCGATTTACCTTTCATCCGTATCACATTGAAAGAGTTGTTCTCCTTTTCTCGGGAATTGAAAGGGCGAACCCTAACGGCGACCTTCAAACTGCTCATTGACAATGAGCTAATAAGTACGTGTAATTGAGAGTTGAAGTGAAACAGCATATATTTCGGATAGCAACAAACAGCGTATTATATTGATATCCAGAAGAGATCTGAATGTCGTTTAGGAAAATACCCCAAAATGACACTTTTCATATCACCAAAAGCTCAGAACCAAATGATTGCCAATATCTCTAGATCTCAATCTCATTTACCTCTACAACTTTAATATCTGAGCTAAATTGCTCCGGAATGTAGGGAGTCTAGAGAGATAATTAGGAAAGCAGTGGGCCCATATTCTTGATTTTAGCTGTGGCACGCGACACATTTTTTCTTCACAAACTTTGTCCTGCAAATCGTAGTTCAAGGTTCTATATCGGATAAACTTTCATAAAATCGTTCAGAATATTCTATCTACGATATATAAGTCATTATAATAACTAAGATTATGGAAGTCGTGGAAAAAATATACCAAATTATGCTGGGAACAGAACTTATATTATACTTTCGTTCGATCGCCAATAATTCCAGAACAATTGAATAACAAGAACATTTTGGAGAGCTTATTAGTGCCAGGAATTCATCGAGAGGGAATTCCTGGCGCCACCCTGACCGGAGCCTACGCCTATGCCTATTGATATTGAAAATCTTGAGCACAGCGTCACAGAGAATCCTACAGATATCCACAAATTATAGTTTTCTTTTCCAAAATTTGTAGTTTATAAAGCATATGGCTATTCTTTGTTATTCATGGTAAACACGCTGTAGAAAGCTGAAAATATGTATCAGGCACAGCAATCTATTCTTATTGGGTTTTTAGTGAAATCATGGGATTACAGAACCGCACGAAATTTGTTTAATAAACTAGCTTCAAGAATAATTGCGTATTTTTTCTTCAAATGTCTTACTGTTGCAATCTTTGGAATGAAATGTATAATTTGACATAACTATTCTCAGTTTTTTAAACAATTTATCTTCATGATCGTATTACAAATGCTGCTCCTCTCTGATTGCATATAACCTGCATACGTAGCGTACCTTAATAATTGTAAGAATGTCTCGTTCTGTGTCTCGCGTCCAGAACGAAGAAGAAGAAGCCATCAAGCTGGACAACCTGGTGAAGGAGTACGCTACGTACGAGGACTTCCTCAACGCTCAGATCACTCCAACCGACCTCTTCTACCTCGAGGACGAGGAGGTGGCCCGGGAGCTGGTGGAACTGGGGTACAGGGGTACGGGAGAGGTGTTGAAGCGGGAGGAGTTCGAGGCAAGGAAGCGTGCAGCCAGTAGCAGTCAGGACAAACGAGACCAAAGACAAGCCCTGGCTGCTCAGGGGTACAATCTGACCGGAAGTCCGCTCCTGTCCGCGCTAGCTCAGAGAGAAGAGGCGAACAGATCTGGGAAGATGACGACGATCCTTTTCATCCGAGACAAGAATCATCGAGACCAAGAGATTTCGGGATACATCGATTTCGCACACAGATTAAAGACAGAAGACTTTCAGCCAATATTCTCTAAAAAGAGGCGTTTCCTCCCCAAACAGTCCGATCTCAGTTTCTACAATTGGGAGACGCAGCAAGCCAGTATGCACGACACCCCCAACTACCAAGTAATCGCGAACAGCACCTCCGGACTTATTTTCAAGAACAAGACTGACAGGAAGTCCATCGACGTGGATCCGAAGACCAGCAAACCTGGAGACAACACTACCCGACTGGAACTGTGTGACAAGAGGTACCAGCAAATCGTCTTGTTTGACCATTACACACGTCGATAGCAGAAGTATGTATTCACTTCACTTATTATTGTTACTCTAATCACTCTGTTACTCCAGTCTTTGCTAACTTAATAAACACATATACTAAATTAATTCTACTTCTTCTCAGTATGGGTAGTTATTTGCTTAACTTGATTCGTTAAACACTATTTTACATGGATCATACGATGCCAGTTTAACGGTTAATTTGGGCCGTCATAAGCCATTATGGGTAAAGATTCAGAGAAATTCCCTGTGATTGGAATGATTGAGAAGAAAATCTAATTTAAGTAATTATTTATTAACCTCTTAGCGTTGTCCTTGCATTTAAAATCTTAAATTAGGTTGTGTGGTTGATCAAAAATTAGGTTAGCAAATATTGCAATCGCACTGAACTCTGACCACATCTTATATCACCTGCAGATATTTCTGTTTATATAAGGGTTGCTAACGTGATAAGATCTTCTTACGGTACAGTTTGTGTGCGTAGTAACACAGCGATGTCTCGTGCATCTACGTACAATATGTCGCAAACTTTCATTATGTGAATATCTTGCGGACGAATTAGCATATAGTGTTGTCTACACTTTATTGAAGGTCCATTTTCTCATGTTTGAGCGTGTGTCGATATCTCATTTTATGAGATGATTTTAATTCAATTTATAAATACGTATATATATTTGATATATAATGTAGTTTGACTAAAACCACTCCTCAATGCATCTCTGATAATAGATTTCTGGTTCAATTACCAGCAATATGCTACATTAGAAATAGAAATTAGAAATTTTTACTAAAATATAAATTCCAGTATTTTTTTAATTTCTCCAAAATAAACTATTGGTATTTGATATTTCCTTGTTGAGGCTTCGTAAGCCTGAAACCATAGACAATTTGATTTGAATCTACGGCCACAATTTTGTCCAGAGAAAATCCCTTATTCAATATTATATCTATTGCTACGTTATATTTAATAATGTTTACTATTTATATAACATTAATTATTTATACAGGATATTATATGGACTTCTGAACTTGTGTTTCATGTCCTAATATTCGTTCTCTCTCATCAAAAGATCTGCTTACTTTCCAAGAATTTATCTTCACCAGTTGATCACATTATTATTGAGTCAGTCTGGATTCTTGCTAAGGTATAACCTCAGACCACAAACTAGTTTTGCAACCAAGCACATATGTAGGTTGTTGGCAATCAGCCCATTCTTCTATATATTCTTCCTGTAGGCCATTGATGGCTTAATTTTCAGATAGGTACTATACTCTACATAATGCAATATATTCTAACAAGTACAGCTTTTCTTTATTTCAATTCCATTTTAAATCAGCTGAAATTTCCAATCTAGAACAAACCTCTCAGCTGAAAATTTCCTTTGCTAAATTTTAATTATAATACAACATATTACGAATCTCAGAACGTAAAAGATCTCTATTTTTTAGCATAATATTTTCAGCTGACCCCATTATTAACATATGTTCCATCTTCAATTCGTGTAATTAAAATCCATGTTTGAATAGCCGTCTTTTAAAGTTGTAATATCTGAGTTATGATGACCTAATTAGGCCTGGCAGTAGGATTATCTCATTATGTTGTGTAGAGCTTAGAGCCTCAAGATGGACATGATGAGGATCGAAACGCCGGTGATTCAGACACCTCCCATCATTCCTCATCCACACCACTCCTTCCAATCCCCGCACAGCGCATTTTCATCATGGCCGCCGAACAGCCTGTCTCAGAGAGGAACACCTCGACCCATGACAGCGACACCCCCTTCTATGATGGGTCAAGAGATGGTGTGCCCGTCCCCGGTCAATTTCCACACAATGCAGCCAATGAATCCGATGAATACCATATCTCCACACCACAGATCCACCCCCAATCCTGAGATCCACCCCACACCTTACCCCCTATCCCATGAACACTTCGCCATGTCGCCCCCTCGGTCTTGCCCCATCAGAGAGTCGCCGCTCACACTCCCGCACAGTATACCTGTTCATAACTCTCATCTAGAAACGATCCCGCGACAATCTCCGCACTCTCACACACTCCCCTACACGCAACCTCCCATATTTAACCCGCCAAAATCCCAGGCCCCCACTCACTCCCACATCAGTAGCATGAACACCAGCTGCAGCAACAACATTCCACACTATCAGAACGATGCAGTAGCTTCTAGGCTATATCCGCAGACTTCCACTCCCACTCACTCCTACTCCCAACCTCTCGACAACCAAGCCACCCCTCAATTCGCCTCGACTACTTCCACTTCCTCTCAGCCTTCCCTCGAGTCAGAGTTGGAAGACTCAGACATGAATCGGTCCTCTATTGATGAGTCGACTGCCAAACTTGTCATCTCGGGTGGTGATGAACTCTCCGATCTTAAAGTGTCCCCTACTTCCATGCCCTACTCGGTTGTCGTCACCTCTATTGCCACTTCATCGCTCGAAAATGGGGGAGAATCCGTCAACTTTCCCGGTTCTCCACCAAACGGACACTCCTCCAAGTTTCCTCTCGTAAAGGAGCGCCGCGTATTCGACAAGAAGGTACGGAGAGAAATCGCGAACTGTAACGAGCGCAAGCGGATGGAGAACATCAACAACGGGTTCAAGACGCTCAAGGTGTTGCTGCCGCAGAATCAGAACGAGAAGACAAGCAAAGCAGCCATCCTCCAGCAGACGGCCAAGTACATCCAGCGCCTGAACGAAGACAAGCACCGTCTCATGGAGGATAACGAAAAGTTGAAGCACGAGCTGAGCAAGTTCATGATCAGTTCTCAGTTCGGACCGGGAAAGAGTTCAGGGTTCATCCAGCCGGGTGCCGGATTCCAGCCATTCTCGTCTCAGCTGTCCGGGATTCACGGCAAACCGGAAGTAGAGATATGTAACAAGATGCAGGAGGACTTGAAGAAGCTGCAAGACCAGCTCTCTCAGGAGCGCTACTCCAAGTGCCTGCTAGAGAAGCGGAACCGGGACCTGGAGTCCAGGATGGACTTCATGGAGAATGTGTACACACAGAACACGGACCCGGTTCTCTCAACGCGAGACTCGCACTGTAAGCACAACTACGACACCATCGTGATGTCCCTAGACCAGCTGGAAGGGGACTGCTACCCCCACAACCGACCTCACACGCCTCCCGGCTACGAGAGACAAACCCCCTATGTTGAGATTATGGACCGATCTACCACACCCTACATCGACCGGAATACACCAGTCGGGCATTTCCGAGCGATTAAGAGTCCCATGCCCCATCATTAATTCAACACCTGATCAGAATAAGGTTAAATGAATCAAACACAAACATGTATCTTCGTTATGCTTTTAAGCTTTGCAAGCTTTTAGTTTTAGTCTAAACATCTTTTTAAGTTAAGTTGAATTTTCTTTTGATTCGTATTTGTAGTTATGTATGTAGAGAATGATATCTCTTTTATACTGCTTCTTATTATTTATCAAACTCTCGGATTCAGTCAATAAATTACCCATTACAACAGCTAATTGACACAGGAACAATACATAATGGTACTGCTGTATTGTAAAATTGGATTACCCGAGCTGCTGGTGATCATCTGATGATTTACTTAAGTACGAACAGATGTATTGTGCTGTATCTCTACTGTCTTCGCAGGTATGCTATCTAGGCAGTAAGTTTGTGTAGACTGATGGTGCCAAAGTTGCTGAGGTAATGCGGAAATGGTTCGACTTTTCGAAAAAGGAAATAGTTCGAATTGCGGATTTAGGAAATAGTTCGACTTTTTATCATTAGGATTAATGGTGGGTTTTTTTTGCGAACTATTTCCTTTTTTGGAAAGTCGAACTATTTCCACCATATCGTTGCTAATGGGATCCAGAGGCAAAGCTCTCAAATGAGAAAACCTGCTAATTTCATTGAATTATTATTAATTAATCGACATCAGCCTCACACGCACTGGATTGTGATAGGGTAATCTGAATATTTTGTGAAATGCAACTGCAATCGATCCAGTACGATTTGAACTACTATGTGTCTCGTCATGGTTAGGGTTTAAACTTAGACAAATTAATTCGAGGACACGATAACAAAGTAGCATTATGGAAGGAATATTGTGTTAGTTGTGACGATAAGTATTACTGTACTGCAGGCCAGACCTGGCCAGTGGTAGAGGAAATTTGTGCACCACGCTATTTTATTAATTTATTGTCATTATTATAACATTTTATCATAAATTTGTAATTACATAACTAACTACGCACTCTGATCTTTTAATCGGACACAGGACAGATTATTAAATTGTTGTTCCACACAGGGGCTCCGAACTATGTGAAGATCGAATTCTCATTGTTAAATTGCCTAAAATAAGTAATTTGAATTCTCATTAAAGCTTATAAATCAGTTTAATGATATAATATTGAGGTATGATTACGAATGGACTTGCATTATAACCTCATCAATCTCAGCCATCTTGATTAGTTCGTACCGTGCACTCACGCAATTCTAGAAAACTTTAACTGAGAAAAAGATCACTTGATCAAATAAACTTTAACCAGATTAAGTACAATGATTTGCCACAATAAAACCCCACTTGCTGTGGCATTTTATTGTGGCGAATCAGTTAGATTTATTCTTTCCCAGACGAGCATACCGATGTATCAAATGCTAGTTGGCGATTCGGCAAAATCACTAAATTACTTTTTGCAAATACAGTACACTCTTGCTAATTCGAACAGCTCCGGAGTGAGACTTTTGAGTACATAATTAGTGAGACATTTGTACGAACAAAGGCTGTGGAGAAGTAGAAATTCATTATTATCAAGTGAGTATAGCCGAAGGTGGAGGCAAACTGGGTTTATTAAGTTCATACATTCGTTTATTATGAACTAACCTCCTGATCCCAATTTAATCATTTAGATAGGATTTGTATTGAATCAAGTTGACTTAATATGAAGTATCTCTATTATGAACAGATTTTTTGGTCCCCTGGTGGTTAACAATAAGCGACCCTGACTGTACGATAACTAACTAACTAAAAATCTGTTTGAATTTTCTTTAGTTTGACCATGGATATATTCAACAATGTTGAATAACCGGGGAACTGATTCATTACAAAATAAACAATTGATTAATATCCATTGTATTCGTCTTACTTCAAGGATTTAATTTTCGTTGATAATTAACCACATTTATCCATTGAACGGTCTAATTGTCTAATTATGGGGTGGTTAGATAATCTCACACTTGGTTAAAAGCTATGAGATTCTATTGTTTATCTGGCTTTGTGTTAAAACCTCAAATCAGTAATGTATATTAGACAATCGTCGTGTTCAATTTCCATGTCATTCTATTGGATTCATTTCAATTGTTTATTGGTACAGATTCTTGCTCTAGTTTATATATAAACTTGGTTTCGAAACGAGTATTAAACACAACTTTAAGACTAATCTAGTATTTACATCAGATTACACTGAGTAATGGCAGACTCTCCACCTGTAATTCCTGACGAAGTTCTACTCAACGCGACCAACCAATATCTCTCCTTCCTCCCTGAATGGTCTAAAGGTTACCTCGTCACTCTTATGCAAATGGTTATAAAGGACCCATACGGGTTTTTGAAGAACGTGTTCATCATTCTCATGCCACTCTTCATTCTGAGTGCGATATGTTCGTACTTCTTGCTGAAAGAGGTGAAGAAGGACGAACAGAAACAGAAGAATCGTGACAAAATCAAACAGCGAGCTCAGAAGGTTCTGAAAGAGAAGGAAAAAGGAGACCAGAAGCAACCACAGAAAGAAAAGGGGGACCAGAAGCAACCGCAGAAGGAGAAAGAAAAAGGATCTCCTGGGACAACAGGAGAGACCAAGTCACCAGGGAAGTCAAAGGCTCACAAGAAAAAGAAACAATAGCTTTTTTCTTAATTAATTTGGATAGAATGTGTGTTTGGGCTATTACTGATACGTTTGATTGCTAATATTAAATGTATACATCTCTTTCAGCTATACCTTCCATTATTCTTATACATGAGAACGTGAGGAACTTACACTAGTCTATAATTCGTTTGTACATACGTACTACCCATCTACTTTCCATAAGTGCAAGCGCACTTCGCACACTTCCGTAGCGCGGCTAGCGTGTCCACAGAGTCGCCCTGCGGGCGCCTGAGAATATCAAATAATTTAGAGCCTGATATTAATTGCTTCATAATCCATTTCGAAATTTGCTTAATATAGTATGTATATATTATCAACTAAGCAAACAAAATATTGACCACCCTTAAACCCCGGTCAAGGGCATAAAGCTAGTCTCTATTTTTGAAATATGTTCCTTGCACTCCCGAAAATATGATATTCGGATTCGATACCCCTAACAACCGTAATAAATTCCATTAAAATTTCAATTGCGTTTTAATCGCGATTGAAACGCGTTTGAAATTTCAGAGGATATCGGCGTATTTGCTCTCAGAAAAGTGCGAGTCCGGCTGAACTTCATTTCCATGAGATTGTTTGGAAATCCATGAGAGTTGGCATGTTTGTTTAAGTTTTCCAAATTTTGGTGAAAAAGAGCATTGATAATACGTATTTAATATAAATTATTCCAAACCACTAAACTGTTTTGCTAAGAAATACATTTATCAGAAATTGCATGTAGTTCTTGTATATGTCAGAGTATAGTCTTCCAATGAGATGTTATACTACCAGTCAGGATCGCTTATTATGAACCACCAGGGGACCAAAAAATGTGTTCATAATAGAGACACATATGCGAACTTGACTCAATACAAATCCTATGAGGATAAGGAAATTAGGACCACAGAAGGCTAATTAGTTCATAATAAACGGATGTTCAATTACGCGGGTTCATAATATGCGACCATGACTGTAATGGAATAACATGAACTGAACTAAACTACACATTCTCAATAAAAATATACAGTCAGGGTCGATTATTGTGAACCACCAGGGGACCAAAAAATCTGTTCATAATAGAGATACTTCATATTAAGCGAACTTGATTCAATACAAATCCTATCTAAAAATGAAATTGGGACCAGGAGATTAGTTCATAATAAACGAATGTTCACATTAAGCGGGTTCATATTAAGCGACCCTGACTGTACGTACTTTTATATACTCAACTGTTTTTATTGAAATACTGTAATAGCAAATCCATCATGGCAACTGCTAATCCAGGATCTGGTCCTGTTAGTTTATTCGGCGAGAGTAACAAACTCCATAGTAAAATGAACTCGTTTAGAGAAGTGATTGGAAGGAAAAAGTTGGAGGTAAGAAGAGTTTGCAAAGAAATGAGAAGTCTTATCGAAAAGAAAGAAGAAGCAATAATCCAAGAATTGGATGCTATTTGGAGAAAAGTGAATACTAAAATGGAGAAGAAGAAAACAGATACTCAGAAGATAATTGGAGAATTAGAAATTAGAAAAAATGAGATTGATGAATTACTTCGGAAGCTCAATCAAACTGAAAGAGAATTCCCTGAATTGTCCGAAGCAATCGAGCAAGCGAAGAGAGAAGTTGATATTGGTATTCCTAATGTGAAGTTAACGTGGAGATTGGAAGAATTGAAAGATTGTATAGATAGAATTTGTGGTTGTGAGCAACAGATACTAGTGTATAGTGAAGATACTCAGTATCAACTGAAATGGGCGAAATGCGAGCAAGGAAAAGGAAACAGTCAAATGAATCATCCGGTATAGCGACTAATCCCATGAATGAGAATATTTATGTAGCTGACAATGAGAATCACAGAATTCAGATTTTCTCAGGTGAAGGAGAATGGATCAGATATGTGAAAGACAACGGAATGAAACTTCCACAAAATATTCTATTTAACAACCAATCAATCTACATACAATGTAGTAGAGCAATTCTGAAATTGAATGATTCCATTGAGAAGAGAGATAAGTCAAAATTTTATGATTTTGTTCTCAGAGGTATCTGTACAGATAATACTCATATTTATGTTGGAAAATGCGGTGGAATGATCGATGGAATGAGCATAATAGCATTAACTCTAGATTTGATTGAAGAAAACAGAATATCTCTCAAGACTGAATTCTGCGAACAAAATACTTGTATCAGAGATATATCTCTATTTCAAGAATTGTTTTACATTTTGCTATCTGAAACAGAGTTTCCAATTCAAGCGTTTTCTAGAGAAGGGATTCTAGCGAGATGTGTTGTTAAGAAAGATAGCATTAACTGTGCTTGGTATTTCTGTCTAGATCAGCAACACAACATCTTAGTAGCTGACGATGGGGACTCAAAAGTGAAGATATTTTCCAATGAAGGGAAGCTACTCACTCAGTTCGGTGAGAAAGGATCTGAGATAGGACAGTTCAATATTCTTCTTGGGATATCAGTGGATGCGTTTGGTTCTATCATCACTGTTAGCAGAAAAATGTCTCATCAACTCCAATTTTTCACCATTATCAACTAAAATATAAATATTGTGATATTTACGTGTGATTGTTGTCCCTAACTGACTCGCTAATCCTCAATTTATTCACATTTTTCTATATTTTCTACGTCTTACTAACGTTCTATTATCTTTTATTTTATTTGACTGGGTTTTCCAATTTATTCTTCGCATAAAGTTAATGTTTAACTACTTTTATGCTTCACTTCAAAATGTAATGTTCAGTCTGTCGACCGATTTTTTAAAATAATTCGAGCTCCATATTTATAAACCCTCTGGGCTCAATTTGATTGGTACAACGCATAACCATCCTTGAAAGCTCCCCATTCTTCACTTTCCGCATTTTATAAATGTCAATTAAGAAGGAAATAAGAACTTGACATCAATAGTGCCTCACTTAAAAGTTTCCATTTGGAGGTATTTGGCCTTAATAATACAACAGAATTAATGATAAAAGGGACGGGACTAGGACATGCACAGTACAACTCATACGTATATACAGTATACAAAGGGAGTGGACTTGTTCACACAGACAACTGCACTCTACACTTCTTCATGCTTGATTGCCCACGTGTATCCCTTCAGGAGGCCGGTCTCGATGATATCCTTGAACACTTCGTCCCTGCTGAAGATTGCCGCGAACAAATAACTCTTTTCCTCTTTCATGAACACCTCGATAGACATGCCGCTGCCTGGAAGGATCTGGAAGGGCTTGGCCTTGCTTATTGACTGCACCTCTTTGAGATGAATCATGATGCGGTCTGACTGGTGCGATGCGTTAAGCTTCTCGAAGCAGAGATGGCTGTCAGTGAGGTAGAGCTTGCCAGACTTGTATCCACCCAGTAGGTTTCCCCGATTCATCAGATTCGCTCGTTTACCCTGTAGCCATCCCTCAACGATAGACTCCTTCGAGGTTAGACCGAATTTGGTTAGGATATGTCTCTCCTTCGCCTGCGCTTGTGGAGTATTGCGACTTTCCTCGCTCTCCAAATAGTTTGCAGGTAGCGTCGCCTTGATGGCTTGTATATGGTCAATCTCGTTTAGTTTATCGTCAGTCGGAAGCATAGCCCATAGTTTGCTCACGGTATCATACTTCGCCTTTACTCTCGGGTACTTGTTATAGACGGGCGATATTATGAACATTTTCACGCCCATCATAATGCCGACTAGTTTAAGCAGAAAGGACGTGGGCAATAGCCAGCTAGCGAATAATGCCACCCACAGCAACCTATACAGTCTCATCGTAACTACAGGCACGCGCCAGGCCATTAAATTATTAATTTTCTCGAGTCCATTCGCGATTTCTCCCGCAATGATCTGAACTTTGAGTAGGATAACGCGAGCCATCGAGACCTTATCCATCCAGTTCTTTTCATCCTTCTCCACCTCTTCAACTTCTATCTCATCTTCGAATATCCCGAACCTGCTGGCTAGCCCAGTGGCTACGATGTAGTTCACACTGAGCCTCCATAGCATCAAGAGAATCAGCAACTGTAGTGAGTAGCCAGTGTAAGCGCTTATCATGAAGAGGAGAAACACAATCAGAGTTTCAAATCGCTTTTCCCAGTTCAACACTTTGTTAATCTTCTTCCCAGAATTGACATAAGGCTGGACTTTCTTGGATACTCTTTTGATATTTTCACTCAACACCGATGGAGCAAAGGATTCTTCCTTTACCTCTTCCAAACTCTCTTCACGATCTTCCAAGTGAAATTCGCTCAGAAAATTCCATATCCAAGCACTGGCTACTTCTTTGTAAAGGTAAAATATACTTATAATTCTATTCAATTTCCCCACTGGTTTTTCTTCTTTCTTATCTTCCACCTTCGCTTTCTCACACACAATATTCTCCCATGTTGTTTCCCCGCTCTTTACCTCTACGGTCTGGGCAGTCATTGCTGCGCCTTTTGTCGGGGGGATAGGGAATACGGTGGAGGAACGCACCCGCTCATTATTCAACTCCTCCGTCAGTCTACTATTCTCAATCGCGGCTGCTTCCAGCTGTGTCTGTAAGTTCAGGAGCTGGAGCTCGTAGGCATCCCTATCACTCCTGATCGAGGCAGTTGGGCTATTCGGGTTGCTTCTTGATGTAGAATGTGATAGAGATGTGTCCACAAATACTTCATTCTTCTTTGCGTGAAAAGCTACCCTCCGTCTCCTCGGGATGTAAGGTTCGTTGATATTCGGATTGCTCTCAAGAGACAATTCGATATTACTCCCATCCGGGGAGCTGGAGCGAACTATTTGCGAGAGTAGGAACTCGTGCTCTGGGTCTTCATTGTACTGGTACACATCAAGATGGTTGCTGTCTTCACTATGCTGAGACATTTCTAGATCAATACTGAGCCTAGACGAGTAATTGTCTCTTTATATACGTGTAAGAATATATTATAATGACTGGAATTGGGTTTCAAGGTGGGACACTTGAGCATTTATTGGACTACTGTGTGGCATCACGTATGCTAACGTAGGCTGGACTATCTAGAATTGTTATATTTTTAGTTGAAAAAAATGATACCTGTTAAAAATTTTGATTCCTAATTTCATTTTCATTAGCTCACTGATAGCATCCCTTCAACGTAGATTCGCTCATCTCTCTTACAAATTTGCACCATTTTTAGACATGATGATGTGATGATACTGAAAATAGTCCTGCTAGTATTTTATCTACACATGAACTTATTCTTTTATCTTTCTAACGTTAACTAATTCCTTATCTTAGTAAGTTACCCCAATCAATCATTTTAATCCACAGCTATGCCAACATATCATCAGTACTATAATTAGATTATTATTCTGATTGATGCTATATTTAGTACTGTTGTATGAGGGTTTACTTACCATGACCATTTACTTACCTCTATTACATGGACCAGGGATATATTCCAACCATGACGGTTTACTTACCTTCTTTGTTATGGCTTCACACTTTATACTTCCTATTACACAACTACATTTTATTAGTATTCACATGTATTTCAGGAAAATGAAGTGCATTCGGTAAAATATGCTGGAACATGATATCGGATATTATCATAATGCTTTATTAATTTTGTTATATCGATTTACTATTGAATAATTTCTCTATCTTTTCCCCTAATATTATTAGAATGGATATTTTGGATTATAAAATTTCTAAAATGCTTAGTGTTGACATATTCGTACCTAATCTCCACTCTCATCCCAGAAGAAAAGAATGCCATTCAACATGGTATAGATATTGTTCCGACTACCACAAGTACAGCAATCCAGCTCTTTATTTAGCTAACCACTCTGATTATCACTATGAGCCAGTGATCGACCTCATACATTGTCGATATTCTTCTTTTTACAATTCATATAGTTTAGTGATGCAATTGTTATAGAATAATAGTTACTATTTAATCCATGTTTTAGATTATTTTAGACTTTTCATTATTTATATTTCAAATAAATCAAACGTATCCTGCTAACAGTAAATAATCCTTAATAATGTTTAACTCAGGGTAATTAATTGTTTCCGATGTGAATACTAATAAAATGTAGTTGTGTAATAGGAAGTATAAAGTGTGAAGCCATAACAAAGATGGTAAGTAAACCGTCATGGTTGGAATATATCCCTGGTCCATGTAATAGAGGTAAGTAAATGGTCATGGTAAGTAAACCCTCATACAACAGTACTACGTATTTCATTAGCTATGTTGACTTCATAGACCCAAATCAATGTGATTATATCTCCATTATTAAGACTTTGTAGTATAAGCCAATACAACTAGCTAGCTACCTGTCACTTAGTTCTCATGTCAGAACCTTCAGAAACGTCAGAACCAGGAAGTAGAAAGTGGTGGGATTTCGACGTCGCACGGACCCCTTGTGCTCGTGACTCCCTCCTACTCGGAATCAGCTCCGGGGTTGCTGTTGGTTTAGCCTACTTCCTGAGGTACAAGATAATCTTGAAGTCGGCTGATTGGTCAGTAGCAATGTTCGCTTTCTCATCTTCGCTCTGTTTCGTCGTATGTCGATACAGGAGATCCTCTAGACAAAAATTACTTAAGGATTTAGCTGATGAAATGAACAAACCCGCAGGTCAAACTCCGAAATGGAAAGCTCCAGAATTAAAATAAACCGACGACACTAAAATAATAATTTGTAATGTATTTTATACTAGAAGAGAAATATTAATGATTTCGAGTGTGTTGCATCAGCAGGTAGGTACTCAGTAATTCTAAAAGTCCTGCTGGTTAAAAAAGGTATCTAAATTCAATTCCTTCAGTGAATTATTTGAAATCTCCATGCTGAGTGCTAACTCAATTAGTAAATACGTCCTTTCAGTTCAATATCTTACATAGAGATTTTTTAGACAAATGTGCGTCGCTAGTTTGTGTTGTCCGAATTATATTGAATTAAAATATGAACTCAGGTTCTTATTTAGCGATGGACAAAGTAAAATGTGAATAATTGAAAGGCGACAATGACAAAGCTTTTAACGTACTAATCCCAATTAGAATATTCATCTATTCATTCCAACAATCCCTGATGGCAACCAACAACATCCCCCTGGATCCCCCTCTCTCCTCACCCGATGTACCCATTGCCCTTCAGCTGAGCACTACTCTCCAGATGGTCCATAACGTCGACGTCAAATCAATCAAGATAATCGAAACGCCCGGCATTTCACAGCCGAAACTAGTCAAGTTCTCTCAAGACGGGCGATTCCTGGGTTGCATCGACAGCACAAAGTTGACTGTATTCCAACTTTCTGATTACAAAATCATATTTCATGTCAAATTCACGAAGGAGATTAGTATCAAAGACTTTTCGTTTTCACCAAAATCTACATTCATTGTTACATATGAGCAGTACACTGTCCACCATAAAGAACAGAAGCTACCCAATATAAATGTGTGCATGCTCGATCCCACGAATGAGTTTGACGGGCTGGCGAATCCAGTAAAACTGTTCCTAGACACTCAGTCCGAGGGCTGGGAGCCTCAATGGACAGACGACGAGTCCTTGTTCGTGAAGCGGTTCAAGGGAACTCTTACAATTATTGATACTACAGATTGGACTTCTGGCAAATCGCTAGACATGAAAAACTTGTCATGTTTCAAACTTTCGAAGCAATACATTGATACACCACACTTGGCGATTTTTGTCAAGGGCTACCAAAGCGTTCCCTGTTCCGCTTGCATCTACAAACATCGCAGTTTGGGAGCTCCAATTGCTAACAAGACCTTCTTTAACTCCGATTCCGCCTCTCTCCACTGGAACCACAGCAGCACAGCTCTGCTCGTGATCGCGCACATGGACAGTGCGAACAACTACTACGGGGGGCAGAGCCTCTACTACCTGAACTCGGAGGGGAGCAGCAGGTCGATAGACCTGGACAAGAAGGGGCCGATCTACAGTGTAGACTGGCATCCGAGTAGGAACGAGTTCGCTGTCGTGTACGGACTAATGCCGAGTCGAGCCCGCATATACAACCACAAGTGCGAGCCACTGATCACACTCCCGGATATGCATAGGAATGTGGTGATGTACAATCCTCAGGGAAACCTGTTATGTTTCGCAGGGTTTGGCGGGTTGAAAGGTGTGATGGAGTTCTGGGATGCGGAACGGCGCCGGAAAATCAGTTCTGCAGAAGCCACAGATACAACCTACTGCGAGTGGTGTCCGGATGGATCGCGGTTTTTAACAGCGACGCTTTCACCTCGTCTTTTCGAGGGTAACGGGTTCAAGATTTGGAATTTCAAAGGGGAACTTCTTAACAACTATCTAGCACCTGAAAGGGAGCATTTCTGGTCCATCACCTGGCGCCCGTTTCTCCCCGGGGTGTTTCCCTCGCCGTGTCTCGGCGGAGTGAAGGGGACCGTCCTTCAAAAAGATTCAAAAACCTACGTCCCGCCAAATCTCCGTGATAAAGGGGCGGCACCACCCACGAAGGACAAGCTAGATGAAAAGGTGAAGAAGAAGAAGAGTAAAGATGCGAAAAGCGACGGCTCGGGAACAGGTGGCAATGCTGAGGAAGGAAGTAAGGCTGATTTAGATAAGAGATTGAGGAACTTGAATAAGAAATTAAAGGAAATAGAAAAGCTAAAAGGGAAAAGAGACGAAGGGAAAGTACTAGAACAGAATCAGGAATTAAAGATTGCGAATGAAGCGGAAATTCTAGCTCAGATCGAAGCTCTTAACATCTCCGATGTCAGCTCATCAGGTCCGCGAGGAGACGGAGTAAGAAGCAAGTACGAGGACACCACTCCTGACAACTGGAGAAGGGCAAAGGTCTCAGATTGAAGAGAATTTAGACATAATGAGGTGTCAAAAAACGCGACTTGAATCAAAATAGATTTATTGACATAATTGAGTCTTAGGAAGCTCTGTAGAAATGTAATGTGCTGATAGTTAAATGGATTTCCTTTTATTTTGTTAGGTTTCATTGATGTACATCCCTTTTACCAAGTTCTAAACTCTGCCATACTCGCTTTAAATTATTCTAAATCGGTGCAATCAGAAATTAATATAGATTCACGAGCAGTCTGACTCGATGTAACTCGTGTTCTTTAAACTATTCATAACCTCGGTTTATTTCGCATTTAATAATATACTATGTAGTATATCAGAACTGGATGTGGTAATGGTATAGCTGAGTTGCTCTCTCATTTCAGTCAGCTGATCACGGGTCACGGATCATTAGGCCGATATTTGGCAGTCAGGACAGTCATCTAGTCCTGAGATATTATCTTCGAATATAGATATAATAACTAAATTATATATGTTTCATAATAATCCCAAATTGACAACTAAATACACACACATTGTTTCCACAGCAATTAATTACAAACTAATGCCTAAACTGGCAAAGCAACAAATCCTGGAAGGACTGACCTACAGGAAGGCAGCTCTAGATCTGATAACGAGTGAAGGGTTTTCAGAGAACTTCGACTACTTGCGAACTCTAACACGAGACATCCTGGTGAGCAAGCTGAACTGCCACCAGTCTACTCCGTCGTTTGAATCTTGCGAGGATGCAGACGGATATTTGATTCGGTTAGAAAAGACACTTGGGTTTGCAGCCAATGAATGGAAACGAAATATAACTCTTCTCATAGAATTCTTGGAGGAGTTGCTCGGGACTGACCAGTTTGATGAAATGAGACTCGGAGTGAGTGAGTTTAAAGGAGATCTGCGCCCTTTAACTGAGGGCACTCCCCTCCCCATACCTTCAATAGGTCCCAGCCACTCTGTAGATATCCCAGATCTGCTCCATCCTAACAAAGATAGTACAATTCAGGGAGGTGGCGTTAAAAATTCTCCAAATTACAAACAATTTCAGAGGTGTTCCTACGAGAATCATTCAGTGAATAGAACGCTTGATCTCGACAGATGTTATGCTATCAACGAAGGGAATAAACGGGGACTGTGTTTAATCGTGAATATATTCCGTGAGTTCGCATCTAATGATGTGTGGGATGGAGTTAGAATATTTGAAGATCTCAACTACAAGGTTATCACTTTTGACAATATCACAGCTGGAACCTACGTCACCTCACTGAAGAATATTAGGAAGGAAATAGAATCTTTGAACTCAGATTCGTTCATACTTATATTCTCCTCGCACGGAGACCCCGAGAATGTGCTATTCTCAGACGGTAAGAGGATGCCCCGTGAGAACATCATACTCGATTTCCTGCCCTCATACTGCCCTTTCCTTTCTGGGAAGCCTAAGCTCTTCTTCTTCCAGAACTGTCGGGGCAGTGAGAGCTATGTGGATAGCGCGGTCTCACAGGAAATGGATGCAGACATTATGTCAGATGCGGTGCACAGCCAGAATATTAAAATCATGCAGAGTATCCGGACAGGCCGGGACCTGCCCACGGATATCATGCGCTTCTACGCCACCACGCAAGGTAGCGTTGCGTACCGCCTACCCACCGGATCCATCTTCCTCCAGTCCCTGTACGAGATCCTGAGGGATGACAGCCTCAATAGGGAGTCTCTGAATGAGTTACAGAGCGATTTGGTTCGGAGAGTCACTCTCTATTCTCAGGAAGGGCTGGAGAAGCAGAACAAGATCGGAGCACAGGTGCCGGAGTTCAAAAGTTCACTAGTTAAGAAGTTCTACTTCAAACATCCATATTTGTGATGCAATGAAATATTAGCACAGCTTCCACTAAAGATTTAAAGTTTTATCCGAACTCCCTTAGTACTCATGTGATGTGTAGATTCCCTATTCACTTATTCCTGTACACTTGATTTTATCGTTTAAATAGATAAATAAATAGAAACTATAATTGTCTCTAATCACTACGTCTCTACACATTTTATAAAAGGGTTGAATACTATAAAAGTAGATTTAAGTGAAGGTTTATTTGTCGGCGGATTGTTTCGATTGCATCTTGGAGTGAATAAAATGAGCAGTGATCACATCTTCAATCGCCATACCCAAGCTTTTGAACATCACAAATCTCTTGCCTTTCCTCAAACTTTCCGCTCCCCCTCCACTCTCCCTCAATACCCACCCAATATCTCCCAAGATGGCATCGGTAGTCTTGCTCAGTAGGAGGTCGCCTGACTCTGCTTTAGCCGCCACCTCATTGTCCACGTAGATGGCTGCATTCCGCACCACTTCGTCGTCTAATTCCCTCCAATCCGGCCTGCAGGCTCCCACACTCACAATCAGCGCTCCCTCCTTCAACCAGCTGCCCCTCACCACCGGGGATTGGGATAGCGTCACTGTGACGATGACGTCCGCATTAGAACAAGCCTCCTCCGCGCTCCCACTGGGTACGAGGGGAGTTTTGATGCCGTGCTCATTCTGCACGCATTCGATGCAAGACTTCACATTCTCAGGTTTCCTGCTCCACACACGTATCTCCTTGAAATCTCTAATTTAGAACGAACACAGTTAACTCAGATCGAGTCGAGAGTGAAGATTAAATGAATTAAATGGTTTACCAATGTGTCGGCCACTGACAATACTTTTCTTAAAGTTTGGGTCGCTAATGGAAATTCAAGGCGTTTTAAATCTCTTTGATATATTGGCGGCCGACATAAGTACTTCCTTATATGTAGGTTGTGTCAGTAAGACTGCTAGACTTGAATGCAGGAGTATTAATGATTAGTCTAGCACAGTTCTGTCAAGTGTCGGACGAGACAGACACTCACAGTAAACTCTAGAATGAGCTGAGACCTGCTGATATCAGACTCCTGACTGAGATGCGCCGGATCCAGATCCGTAATAGTCCAGCATAACTCTTTCAATAACGAGTAACTAGTTTTGTAATAAACTAATTAAATGTTGTAGACATTGGCAATTGAGACGAATGGCTAGATTTTGCCGGATCCTAGATGAGATGTGAATAGAATCGGAACGAGTATGCATAGTTATTAGTGTATCTTAGATACCAATGGTGACAGATACAAGTTGAGTTACTGTTATTTTTCAATCTTAAGATATTTGTGTAAATTAAGGAAGCTGACTGTTATAGTAAGGGAGTTTAGAATTGAAACCTGAACAGGATTACTCACCTGATCCGGTCCAAGTATCTGATATGACTCCTCGCCTGGGCTCCGGAGCCTATCACAGCCAGCACCTGGCTCTCCTCGGGAGAGAGCAGTCTCGCTGCGATAGCACTGACTGCTGCTGTGCGTTCAAGAGTGAGGAGGTCTCCGTCCAGTTCAGAGAGGAGCTGCCCGTGCTGGGACTCGTACAGACGTACGATAGAGGAGTGAGTTGGGTAATCTTTGTTGGCGTTACCTAGGAATTGGAGTTCTAGTTAAAGATGGATAACTCTAAAACTCAGACCTGATTTAGTTTTCTGGGATGACTAATACTTCTGTAGGGGAGCTGAATTAGTCCGAATTTTGTAGTATGCAATTTATTGTCAATATCTGAATTTCATGAATAACTTGTATAGGATATAGGATGTGTAGAACTTTACCAGAGTCATATATTCGAGTGATCTGTCGATTAATTTCGTCCGAAATAAAAGTACTCACTCAAATTTAATCGCTTCTATAATATTTTAAGTCTAAATTTGGGATACAAAATTGGCTAACATCACTTTGAACTTATCAATGTACAAATCATTCTCTGCTGAAATGGCAATCAAGTCCACTCCTTCCATCTGATACTCAAACTCTTCTTTCAGGTCCACTTTATTCGCCACTATCGCTGAAACCTTATCCACTAGTTCTGGTTTATACAGTCTCAGTTCGTCCCTCAAATGCTCCAGCTGTTGCTCAGGAGTGCACTTCTGTGTTTCTTCGTCCAAGTCCAGCACGTAGATCAGTCCCTTACACCGCTCGATGTGTTTTAGGAAGGAGTGCCCGAGTCCTTTATTCTCGTGAGCGCCAGGGATGAGTCCCGGGATGTCCGCTACGATTATCTGAGACCCGTCCTCGTACTCGACCGCTCCTAGGTAGGGGCGGAGTGTGGTGAAGGGATAGGCCGCGACTTTGGGTCTAGCATTGGAGATAGCACACAGCAAGCTGGACTTCCCCGCGTTAGGGAACCCCACTAAACCAACTTGAGCGATAGTTTTCATTTCAAGCTGAACTCTTCCTACCTCACCCAGGTCCCCCAGGCCTGCCTCCAAACGCATACTCTTGCCCAACACGTTGTAGTTGTGATTGCCCATCCCTCCAGCTCCTCCTCTCGCCACTACCACCTCACTGCCCTCGGCCACGAGGTCACATAGCAACTCTCCCTCCTCGTCTGTAACCAGAGTTCCCAGGGGGACTTCAATCACACTGTCTTGTCCTCTCGTTCCTGGGACCTTGTTTCGCATTCCCATGCCTCCTCTCCCTCCTCTATACTCATGATGCAAATTTCCCAAATTTGTGATTGAACGATAAGACACTACTCGGACGTCTCCTCCCTTCCCTCCGTCTCCTCCCACTGGCAGTCCGTACTTCGTGTAGGCGTGCCACTGAACTTTCTTGCTGCCGGCCCCCCCATGGCCTCCTTTCACAAGTATTTGGACCCAATCTACAAAATTCCCCCTGGATACCTTGGCTCGAAGCTTTCTCATGCTAATCAATCCCATTGATCAAAGAATGAATTAGTATAAATAGGCTGAACTCTATTGTAAATTCATTTGGAGAGATACAAAATAAGGACTCCTTCTTAACCAGGAGTAGCAAAGGTGGTGGGCATCACTTTGATGGTGCACACTAGTGCAGGCAGTGCACACAAAGAATTTAGACATGTGATCGCGATACAAATCGTGAGAATTGAAGAGTTTTGTGGTGAAATTGTAACATTTTGATTTAAATTGTGTGATACGACGATATGAGATGGTCGTTTATCGATTGACACATTCAATTGTATATGCGCCACCTCAATGTGACACTGCACCACCGCGAGTAAAATATTTGAAAATAGAAATTCCTTATCAAAATACCTGGATATAGAGTCAGTAGCTTGGATCCGAAACACTTGAGAGAAGACACATAAGCCGACATAGATATAAAGAAGTTACTAGGCTCTCCTCCATCCTGTTTGATTTCTATAAAATGTCTCAACGGCTGTATTTCCGGTAAAATGTCACTCTTTATTTCCCTCAGCCTTGTTTCTAACTCATTGATAAGTTCGATTGGTTTAAATAGTTTGTGGACCTCTTTTGCACACATTTCAGGAAATCTGAAAACTCTCACTCTGATAAATTCTTGATACTTAACTCTAAACGCAGATTTATTTCGGTGCTAAGCTAAGTTGACTAATTCATGAGTTATCAATGAATGAGTCAAAATTTGAAACTAAAATAATGAAAAAAATATTTGATATATCGCTTAGTGACTGAGGAATGTTAGAGGTATATAACATGAACAACCTTTTAACCACTTTTGGGCATAGAATCAGTACTAATGTTTGAGATTTTGAATAATTCATTAATTGAATAATTCATAATTCTTCATCATATTTCAATGAATTAGTCAACTTAGGTGCTAAGAATGTCAAATGGTAATGGCTCAACAAGTTTGACTTTAGCAAACTATTTTCTTTCTGAAGGAATGAATGAATTCTGACAATAATACAAATAAGGAAACATTACTTGCATTCGAAAGAAGTTCAACTAACTTAAGTGTATAACAAATGAAAATGAACGTCAGAAAACGCTTCCCAGTCTCATACTAACTGATTTATTTATATTTTCGTATGTAGTTAAGAGACTGTATCCATTCGCTCATGTAATACATAGGTCCTAGCTGATGCAGCGTGTCGTTGTCACCGGATTAGGCGCCATCACCCCACTGGGAATAAACGTGTCCAGCTCATGGAAGTCTCTGCTAGCCTCAGAATGTGGCATCGTATCTTTCTTCATGAAAGGATTCGAGTCGATGCCTTCTAGAGTTGCGGGTGTGATCCCTGGAGAATTTGACGAGAATAAATTTGCGAGTCAATCAGAGAAAAGATATCTCACTCGCGCGGCCATATTGGCACTCGCAGCAGCTGAGGAAGCGATGACGGACGCAAACATAAAACCTGGCAACAGTGTACATGAGCGGAGTCGAATGGGAGCCTCGGTGAGTAGCTCTGTTGACTATGAGGAGATCTACACTACAGGGGCTGAGCTTTACAACAGAGGGTACAAAAAAGTCAGTCCCTTTTTCGTGCCTAAGATCCTAACAAATACGATTGCGGGTGTATTGTCTCAGCGTTATAAGCTGCTCGGGCCCAATCACTCTGTTGTAACCGCATGTACAACAGGGCTGCATGCCATTGGTGATGCGGCCTCTATGATCTCCAGAGGTGTTTGTGACGTCATGCTAGCAGGCGCAGGTGACTCCACTCTCCATCCAATCGGTCTAGCAGGTTTCAGTCAATGCAAAGCTCTCTCGCGCCATTTCAATGACAGGCCTAGTCAAGCATCTCGGCCTTTCGATTCGAAAAGAGACGGGTTTGTTATGTCGGAGGGATCGGGGGTTGTGGTGCTGGAGAGCTTGGAGCATGCCAAGAACAGGGAAGTTGCGAATATTTATGCCGAAGTTCTCGGGTATGGAATGTCATCAGATGCACACCATATCACAGCTCCTTCACCTGATGGAGTGGGAGCAATTAATTGTATGAATAACGCGCTTTTTGACGCTAAAATATCCCCCGAGAAGATTGGCTATATCAACGCCCATGCCACCTCTACTCCTCTCGGAGATAAGATCGAGAACAGTGCGATGAAAACAGTGTTCGGTGGCCATGCCTATAACCTCAGCATCTCCTCTACTAAAGGCGCTACGGGACATCTCGTAACCGCAGCTGGCGTAGTTGAAGCTATTTTCTGTTGCTTAGCTGTGAGAAATGGTATTATTCCGCCTACATTGAATTTGGATGAAACGACAAGTGAATTTGACTTGAACTATACTCCTCATCAATCTCAACCCTGGCCGGACATCGGAACGGATACGAGAATATGTATCACAAATTCTTTTGGGTTTGGAGGAACGAATGCAAGTTTAATACTGAAGGAATGGAAATAATTGAAAGCACTAAGCACTTACTTTGTCCGTTTATTTCTGGTTTATGTAGTCATCAATATAATTAAAAAATATTGTTTATTTATTAAGTTCTTTCAAACACTGTATAGCTTCCCTCTACTTATAACTAAGATATCGTAAACTATTGGACATCAATATCTGTCTTTTCTCCTTCAAACGATTATACAAGCAGGAACACTTGATTTAGACTGAGCAAATAGAGTGCTGTACCATATACCCTTTTTGCTTAGTCTACGCTACGGCCTTGAGCATAGATAGATTGTAGTACGGTGGAGCCTCCGAAAAGCGGACACATTGGGAGAAGAGCCGTTGTCCGTTCTAGCGAGATCTGCTTCTCAGAGGGTCATTATGGGAAGCTCCACTGTAATTAACATCTAAAATACTTGATTGAAAAGAGACAATGATGCCATAATTCAAATGAGTAGCGATACCAAAAATAGACTATCGTTACAACAACAACTCGCTTCATATACATTGAAGTTAATAGCTTATCACAATACTACTAAAATAATGGCATTATACAGTACGGTTAGGATAAAAAATATGGATTCACTACTGTTTTGACAGAAAATTTCTTCCCGAAATTTAAATACGTACCTAATTTCATTCTGGAGGTTAGTAAGTGTTTACATTTTATTCTGGAGTTTATCCTATATTGAATAGCTAGTGCGTAGATGAAGTTTATTCTTTTTTTGGTAAATTAATTGTTTGCTACGTAATTTATATTTACGTAGCACACATCAACCAACTTATTGCGTTACTTTTTGGATCAAACAACCCAAATACCTTTGTCCTCGAATAGTAGCCGGAGCGATTATTAATTTTCTTCCATTTACCTCCTATGAAAAAATAATGTTTCAGATATAAGGGTTTTCAATGAATATAACATAATAAATACGAGTAATTGGATAAATGGAAAAAGAGAATACTCACTCTCTGTAAAACTTTATTAGAACGGGTGACAGAAAGTTCAGACCCTCTTTGCGTGGGGAGAGGCGATTATTCGAGTATTATACAGTATACATATGCAGTGTACGTATTTAGTGACGTAAGGCATATTTGTAATTTATTTGAGGCACAGTTTTCATCATGTTTCTTTACTTCCTGATATTTGATTTCACCACATTTCTAGTACTTGAGTATCTTTGTCATGAAAGTACTACTAAATTTACTTGTGAAACTGCTCGGACACTTTATTACACGTCAGACTTCAAGGACACATTCTGATATATTATATTTTATTTCCAATTTCTCATAGCACGATTCCCACATACTTCATAAGCCATTAGAGCTGCAGTGGAGTCGAGAGGCCAGTTAGGAACATGGCTCAGAGTCAGAGAGGCAAGATTGACAAATCGCACGGATTTATGCGTGACATCACACGCAATCAACTGGACAGATCTAACTTCCATGAGCATCATAGCAAGATAAGGCACTTGAAGAAGCTGCACTATGATACCGACCATAGTGCTCGCGTTTCAAGCCAGCCTTTATATCAGATTCCAGGTACATTAAAACAAACTATTCGGTGTATGCTGGCCAGGGTTCTATCTACTGGAGAGGGGAGGGGAGGGGGGGAGGGGGAAGCTCCTCCCCTAACTTAACATCCTAGATAGAACCCCGCTGGCCTACGTTTGCCTTCTATTCCTGTAGCTCAGCGTAAAAGAGACGATAAAGTAAACATCAGCATTGAGATCTCTCCTGGCGAGATCTTCACAATTTCAGCTCCCAAGGTAGTATAGAGGTCAGCTGCATTTAAGCTAGTCTATAATCATATTCTGTAATATAGGACCAAAGTAGCCTTGACCTAGCTAATGAAATTGCACAAGAATCAGGAATGGGAGAAGAGTTCATCTTGGCACTAGACTTACTTCTACAGCAAAAAATGAGTTAGACAGAAGGCGTCTTGGTGTAAGATGGATTATCACTGCGTACTCATTCACTGAGAGAGAATTACTCTCGGGACTCGCCTATATTATACGGACAGAATGTCTCTAGCTGCTCTATGTCATTTGGTTTATCTGTACAGTAACCACGATTACTACCAGGCTTTCTATTAAGCAACCCAAATGCGTGTATTTGTACTATTAGTATTACGCTATATGGAATTATATTTTGATTCTAATTTATATTTAACTACTAGGGCTGAAATGAATGTACCCAATATTCGATATTCGTTCGTTTCCAAACAAATATTCGTTTACAACTTTAAAGAACCACATCCTACTTTGTGTTGTGGATGAGAGAGATTAATAAATTAATAATTATATATTTTATATAGAATTATCAACTTATTAATCTCTCTTTTTATACAGCTTACATGTGTAAAATCCTAGACCCCACAATCCTGTTTTCTGTTCTTATTTAGTCGTGAATTTTAATCAGATTTTGGGTTAATTGAGTTTAATGCTTACGTCATCCAAACGAATTCGAATATTCGTTCGCATGGGCAGAAAGTTTAGAGGGAGTAGGGGAACCCCCCCCAGATTTTCATGATTTTTAGACAACTTCCACCAATGTTCGTCATGAATTCGAATATTCGTTTCAGCCCTGCGTACTACTTTTGATCTTCAAATGATACGCCAAGAAGATCGTTGGATTGCGATTTCACTCCCAACCCCAGCAGAGACTATTTTGGAGGTATTTTAAAATGTACTTCAAGATTGCTTATTTGGTCCTTTAAGCCTGCATAGCATACACTTTCTTGTTATAGATAGTAACGCCAGATGGGTTCTTCATATGCTCACTAAACAGAAATAAAAACTCACACGAGCTGTTAAACACTTGAATACGATGGTTAGATTCATCACAAATGTAGATGTTCCCTGTTGTAGAATCGACGCTAATATCAGTTGGATATTTGAACTCTCCTGGCAAAGTGGCATATTTGCTATCGTACACTCTACAGGCACAGGCTCTCCCTTGTTTTGGAGTGAAACGATACTGGAGAGATATCTTCCAGCAAGATCTTACCGACATCTGCCAGCTTACTTTCTAGCTCTTCGCATCCAATATTTTCAGATTATCATTCCTCTTCATTGTGGATTGCAAAAATACTCTTTAGAGGCTGTCGCTCTTGAGAACTGATTATATCTCTGTGCGGAAACTTTCGAGCTGAGTGAGAGAATTATTTTCTGACATCCTATCGAAAAATTTTGGCAAATAAATTACTTTATCTCTACTTCTGAATATTGTTGAGTATAAAATTGTTTTATTAAAATTTCATTCCGTTCCATTTCCTTGTTATGCATACTATATATTTAGATTAGCCCATTGGTTGAAACTTGTTAAAATTCGAAAGAATTATCTACCCCAGCCAAAATTATCTGGATCCACCACTAGATTTATTCCGTCGTAGGCCAGGTTATCTGTTATAACCGCGAATCCGTTCTGTATGGACACGTTTACGGTGTTCATTCCTAATTTCCGGAATGGAACGCTACCATTCTGGATAATGTAACATCTGACGTGGCATTGAAGTCCAAATATTCTGTCCCGCCATGAAAAACTCGATTGATAATTTATGTCTCAGTTCATCAGATGGAGGAGAATCCAGCTCCCTCAGGAGCTACTCCCAGTGCTTTAGAACCCGCAGCTCCAGAGGTTCCTGTCCGTTCCAAAACCGACTTACAATGGTTCGGGATGGACATAGGAGGAACTCTGTGCAAAAGCGTCTACTTTGAAACAATGGTCTCACCTCCAAACGGAGAGACTTCCACGGGTGACTCCATAGACGTACAGAACCTACGGGCATATCTAATGTCGGAGACTTACGGCTCTACGGGAGTGAGGGACTCTAGGCTCATGTTGAAAGATGTGACGATTGGGGAGATGCGAGGGAATGTCCACTTCATGAAGTTCGAGACTGACAGAATGAAGGGCGCCATCGAGCTAGCGAGTAAGTTCAACAACATATCCAAGATCGTGCTGGCTACGGGAGGCGGGGCTTACAAGTTTAGAGAGGACATCAAGCTCAACCTAGGTTCGTTCTTGTGCCTTACTTATGATCATACACCATGGATACTAAGAATAGCTAGTATCAAGAGATATATTAATTTCTCTTTCAGCGATGCTCTCGCAAAATTAGGAGTGTAAAGCGGCATTTATTAGCATGCTTCAATACACTTATTGTAACTAAGTTACAGTAATAATTGTATAGGATGGTCGGATCTTCATCAGGAAAATGATCCATATGATCTGAATGAATATTGATCATTTCCTACAGGGGTGGAATTGATACTGTACGACGAGTTCCATTCTCTCGTGATGGGGATCCACTACGTCGTAAACAACGCGCATAATGAGATATTCTACTGGGACAAGCCCAACTTCAGCGACACCCCCGAGAAGAAGTTCCTCTCCCTCGGTTCTGACAGCATCTATCCGTATCTGGTCGTCAACATCGGATCCGGGGTCAGTATAATCCTGGCCAGGTCTCCCACCGACATCGAGAGGGTGGGCGGGACTTCAGTAGGCGGGGGAACCTTCCTCGGACTCACCTCACTCCTGACCGGAGTTCACAAGTTCGATGATGCTCTGGAGTTAGCGGAGAAAGGAGACCACACAAAGGTGTTCATAGGTCGCTAATTGGGAACATTGATTTTAATCTAGACTACTAACTTCCTAGGTCAGATGTGTGTCCTGATTAATAAGTGGAATCGATAGGCATTGAAATGCGGTTATCCACGCAGATATGATGAAATATCTGATTTAATAAAGTAAATTTATTAATACTAATAACTTACAGCGACGTGAAATCGACATTCCAAGCCCAAGGGTTTCTACTTCTAGCAGGTGTTGACTGTATGCAAGCTCATTTGCATAATGACTCCAAAACGAAGACCTTAAGCGAATATTTCAAATTCCAACTTTTCATTTTCCAGAGGTTGTAGTTATGTTGAAATCAAAACGTTTTTGAGTGTATTCAGAGGAAATGGTAATGATAATAGTTGCAATGTTATTAATACGGCAACGACTTATAGGCATTGTTTCCAAAGAATTATCTCGGAGCGCGAGACACTCCCTTAGGCGTATGATTTTACGCCCGAAATTGTTTAGGAGCGTGGGAATTTAGAATATTACCTAATTTACCCTATATTGTAATGTTATTTATCGATTTAGGCGTTTGCATACATACCAACCTGAGCCATGATAAAAGCGGGACGCAGCGTTGAATTTCGCGGGACATGGCGGGACGCAATAGAAAAGTATTAGACAGAGAATTTAAAAAAGCGGGACATAATGGGGAAATTTCAAGTAAAAACAGGACACTCATGAAAATTAGCTCATTAGAAGAGTGAAAAAAGCGGGACGTCCCCTCAAAAACGGGACAGTTGGCATGTATGCGTATGAAAATTATGGGTTTGAGACTAGGAGCGTATCTCTGGAGGGCTGTATAAGACCTGATTGTTTCCCATAGAGCGCGTTAATAAGCGCGCTTTTTAACGCGCTTAGCTTGTCAAATAACTTGCTTTGGTTATTAAATATTGCAAAATTAACTCGCTTTCCAATAATCGTGAGGGAAACGCTGCTTATAGGAGGAGTCAGCTTACGGGTTCATGCGTCTGCAGGTTGATAAGCTGGTTCGAGATATCTACGGGGGATCCTACGAGCAGTTCAGTCTCCCAGGAACGCTGGTAGCCAGTAGCTTCGGAAACATGCACATCGAAAAGAAGCGGGAAGCTGCAACTAACGCAGACCTAGCCAAGGCGTGCCTCATCACAGTGACGAACAACGTGGGCTCCATCGCCTTGTTGTGTGCTCGCATCTCCAAAGTGAAGAAGATTCTGTTCGTGGGCAACTACCTGAGGAATAACGTCAACGCGATGAGACAGCTGGCGTACGCAGTCGAGTACTGGAGTAAGGGGGAGAACAGAGCTCTGTTTCTGGAGCACGAGGGCTACTTCGGAGCAATCGGCGCACTCTTACAGCACATGGATAAATAGGCTTTCTGCCCCTATTCACTACTTCATACTGTATTTATGTATATCAGGTACCATTAGGAAAGTTTATTGATCTGATACCATGATCCTATCGCTTGTTCAGTCCTGAAACATGATAAGCACTGCTAGTATTACTAATGGTCGATATGATCGACTTCTCATATTCATTCATTCCAAACCACAATCTTCGTAGTTCCATATTCATGTAAAACATTCCCATTAGGAACCAGATGAATTATTTATTTATTCACATCCATGGTATTAATTATATTATATTCCGTGCTGAGTCAATTGATCAGGCAACACAAAACAGCTGCAGCTGCTGTGGTAATTAAACTTGAGTTGAGTGTTTAAACCAGTGCTGATTAGTTTATTATCTAGTACATGTAGATTGCGATATTTTGCGTTTTCTAATTTTCTGAATATCTTCTATCTATGCTGCATTCAACCTTCTGCTGTTTGTTTGATGTTCCTCATTTCGTAAGGATAGTAACATGAGCGGGTATCTGCTTCCATAGGGAATTGACTTCTCTCTTCTCGCTACAAACATCGCATCCTTTATGATAACACACTACTAAGCAGGCTGGCGCGGCGTAATTTCTTTTCAATTAATTCAGCGAAATCTGCACATGAAAACATGTTTTAGGCGTTAAATGGCATCTTCTTTTGAACGTGACATCCTAACTCTATCTGAATCCTCTAGTCTGTAAGTACCAGTATGTAGATAGGGATGCACTGAGAAAGTATATACAAGTGTACTCAGAAAAGTTCCACTCCATTCCTCAAAACAATTTTATAATGGCTTATAAACAGATAAAAACTGACACTTGTGATCCCTATCTTGAACAATTGTGTACAATGAAGCAAGACATCGTGAATAGATTCGCGGCTCTAATGCAAGTTTTAAAGATTCGAGAAAATGAAATAATCGCGGAAATTAACAGATTAGAAGCTGAATACTGTGGCTACCACAACGAGACTGAATCGAAATTGAAAGAGTTTCACAATATGAAGAAATACGCCGACGAGTCTATCAAAGACAACGAAACTCAGTCTAGGCTTCTCTCATACATAGAATCGAATTTACAGCGAATAAACTCGACTCAGAAAGATTTGAACAGCTGGCCTCTCCCATCGGTCAAGTGGACAAGCCTAGGATTTGAAGGAACCCATTCACTGATGAGTCAAATTCAGATTGTAAGACTCTCAAATCAGACAAGTGATAAGTGCACCAACTCAGAACGGACCATGGACGAGATATGTTCCAAACGGCATCCTAAGGTACGAGCTGGGAAAATCGGATCTGGGAAGAAGTTCGGTGATCTAGTGCATCCTAACCATATCGCGATTGATAACACCTCCTGTAACATCTACATCGCAGACAGCAAGAAGCACTGTCTCCACCTGTTCAGTAAGGACGGCAAGTACCTCTACGCGGTGCCGCATGAGTTCAAATCTCCTCGAGCGATCCGCTGCAGGGACGAGAAACTGTATGTGATTGAGAACGATTCCAACTCCAAGTACGTTGCGTTTAAAGTTCTGAGCTTTGAAGGATTCTTGCTTGAGAAGGTGGTTGGCGTGTTTGGGAAAGAGTTGGGAGAGTTCAGAATAACGCCTTCTTTTGATATTTCTGAAAAGGGAGAGTGGTTCGTGTGTGATCTGAAGGGTAACCAAGTGCAAGTGCTGTCGAGTAGAATCCAGTTTACGCACTTGCTGGGAAACTCATGTCTACACGCTCCCACTGGAATACGGATCCATGGGAGTGACGTTTTTGTCTTAGAGTCTCCGACTTATGATATTGCCCCTGTAGCCATGAAGGGCGGCTGTTCCATCAAAGTTTTCAGCGAAGAGGGACAGTTCTTGAGCTCATTCCAGCTTAGAGACGTGAAAGAGGCGTGGTACTTTGATGTGGACCTGAGTGGGCGGTTCGTAGTTAGTGACTTCTACGCCAATTGTGTCCGTATCCTGGACAAGAGCGGGGAGCTGCTACTGAAGATTGGGGGGAAGGGGGATAAGGAGGTTCGCTTGAATCAGCCGAAAGGAGTTGTGTTCACACCCGGTGGAGATATCGCGTGTGTGTCGATGAATGATTCAGGGTGTCTGCAGTTATTTTGATTCCCAATTTGAAAGTGTGTTTATTTTGTATGTTTGGTAGTCCTATCATATTCTATAAAGTTTGTCATTAGAATGTTTCAATCTCTACGCACACTCGGTCATCTATCGCAGTTCCCAAAGAAACCCACACTGCCACTACTGTACTTCGTTAGACACAAACCTTTCCCCGCGCGTATCCGTGTGCCTTTCACCCGCTCACCCCCTATCACCGACTGCTATGCCATTTCCCATTATGCAACTCCCAACCTCTCCTTCTCACAAGCAATGGACGGGTTGAGGGCTTATTCCCTTGTGGATATTGACGAACATGTGAAGTTGCGGATGCATTTAGATCTCTATGGCTCGAAGAAGAAGAAGAAGCAAGTAGTGCAAACATTCACTGCAATGGCTTTATTTCCTCACAGGCTGTCGGATAGCGCCACGATATTCGTGATCTGTCAACCTGATGAGATCGAGGGCGTACGGAAGTGCGGAGCTACAAGTTTCCTCGATACGAACTCGCTAGAAGAGCTGGGAGAAGAAGTCGCTGAGAAGCACGAGTTCTTCTTATCTACTGTAGCTGCATACGATCAAATCCGTCCCGTGCTAGGTCGGCAATTGAAAGGTAAAATGCCGAATAGGAGGAAAGGCAGTGTCGTAGAAGTAGAACAGCTGGGTGAGATTGTGAAGAAGTTTCACAGCACAGTTACCCTAAATTGTCAGAAGTTTCCTGAAGATCGCACTAAGGGGTTCATCGATGTCGACATTGGAAAGGTTAGTTGCTAGCACCAAACAAAGCAGCTCTGATCAGTTTTAACCTAAATATGTAATGTAACTATTCATACGTTCAGGGTTAGAGTTCACCTCTAAGGCTCAGAAATCACCAGTGTTTCTGGCGGATAATTTAACTTATCTGGCGATTTTACATTCTATTCAAATTGCAATGATATACTAGTTTAGATTAGCTTGGATATTAATAGTAATTTCCCTATGGCCCTCGCTCTAATTTCTGGCGATTATTATGCAATGGGGTCTCTTTCTCGAACTGTTATTTTTGGTTCCCTTCCTGGGATTCATAATGAGCTCAATTAAGGAAGGAACATAATTCTATGGGATTTTTGCATCTCAATTCATTTTTTTTTCTATCTCTAGCTATCTTTCTCTGACGATTATCTACTAGAAAATCTGGATGCAGTGTTAGACAAAGTGAGAGAGTACAACACGACCGATTTGGAGAAATTCGTATTTAAAGTCACTCTAAACACCGAGTACGCTCCCATATTCTCTCTCTCAGAAGGTCTATACCTCCGAGTCAATAGTGTTATAGCTGATTCCACTGGACTCGTTTGAATGTTTCGAATGATTTATACATAAACTCATAGGAGTCGAAGTTTCAAATCTTTCTCAAAATCTGTGGGCGGGGGGCAGCCAGGAGATCAAACAGACAATATTTCCTTTGACATTCAACCCCACTTATTTAGATTTAATTTGACACTCATTTTCAAAACATCCCAAACTTTGGGACGAAATCGAGGCGAGGGCGAGACATAGCCTTCCCCCCTGGAACGATGTCTATGCATAGATATATCACTTGTGAACTTTGCATGGTTGAAACTATTTTATAACTATTTTTCTTGGGATTCGAATAGATTCTAATGGATTACAATTTAAAAGTACAGTCGAAACCCGTTTTTTCCTACACCGGTTTTTTCTTACTACTATTCCAGAATATTTACGGGATAAAATGTTCAAAATCTGTTAATTTCCATCAGCTTTTTCTTACTATCGTTTTATCTTACTGTTTGAACCTGTAGAGAAATAATGAGAAAACACGGCTTTTATTGCATTTAAATATGACCCCACACTATGGAATCTGGCGCAAATACCCTCTTAATTAACATTACTCGTGTCCACTCTGGCTAAATTTGAATATGAATGAGAGCTGACCATATACTGCTGTTTTATGAAATTTTGTACCATCATTGGTTGTGCAAGTCAACTTGAATGTAACCTAATATACTTTGTTTGCAATTAACAAATGTTAATTAGACTTTGTACTTTCTGAGAAACCCAATGATGCACTTCCTCAGTTTTATGCTACGAGCTCTAGATTCAAAGTTTGATCCGTTGCACCATCGTATTTGCGCCTTTCTGTCTGAGAGTTGACATCATCCACCCTCTCTCCACCACAACAATCTTATTTGTACAATTGCACAATAGTTTGATGTTCTATTTGTAGCTGACAATATTTCGCAACGCTTGATCTAGTCACCACAATGTATTATTAATCATGATTAACTTCAATAGGCCCATCTGTTGGATTCACTTGGCTTCCTTATCTACTAATAAATACCCACTCATTCCATATTTTGTATTTTTTAACTTATTTCCAAATGATTTCTGTTTCTTTTGACACATTTCTATTCTGTTACTAGCTGTGACGTATGCCTATAAATATATTGTGTATCCCCGCTTCCATTTTTGGTCGTAACGAGGTGAGATCCGTATTTTTATGTGCAATCACTGTTGTACCAAGCTTAGACTGACTCAGCTGGTAAGCTTAGTAAATGTGCTAATGTTAGATTTTATGTGATTGCATTCTCATGTTATTTTTTTTTTCACTTCCCTGTGTTATTAATTATTTCTAATTTTCCAGGCTAATTTCCGGCTTCAATTAATTCCCCATTCATACCTCACCCAACTCCATGATGTAACATAATGATAACTTCTATTGAAAGACATTCCAACTCTAATTGCGTAATTGCACCTTTCAAAAATCATGATTTGTTGATGTCATCCATAAAATAATTTTTCAGTACAGTCCGTTTGTACAATATTAACACATGGTACATTTTCATAAGAGTGAAGCTCACTTAATTAACAGATGTCTAGGATTTAGCTTGAAATCTAGATGTTGCTATTTTTAGTGCAAATATTCTCAGTGAACCAATCTAAAATTAGTATCATGTATGCTGCTATATATACTCTAGCGATGTTGCACTTATTTGATGCAAATTATATATACTTATAAGTATAGGGAAATTTTATATTATCCTTTATGCGTTTGAACATAATTATAGGGAAGACTTTGTAGTTCTGCTTCATTTTTTATATCAACTCACTCAAAATCTCTCAATAAATTCATATACAAATATTATGCTGACAAACTTTTGATTGCCTTGCACTGCCTTATACTTCTAAACCGCTTGGAATTAATCCCGCGATTTGATTTCTAAATAAAAGAAGGGTTTGCGGTACTTTATTTATTTAACTAACAAGGAGTTATTGAGGTGTTTATGAGTTGTTTATTTGACCAAATGATACTGTCTGACTATTAATGCAGAGTATAAATTATATGTCAGATATTCTTTTGATTGAAGTCACAGTTTCATAGGAACCCATCTCCAAATGCTAGCGATTAGAAAGTTTGCACTTATGTAAGTATATATGTACGTTTAAAACACGCTTACACGAGACAACTAATTGATTAAGATTTACTTACGCAAATAGTGTGGGTGTGCGGGTAGAATCTTTTATAAGATTATGATGATATTTGGGAAATAATATCCCTTTACGACACTAAAAATAGTATCAAGTTCCATCTAATTACACAGCCACTGTGGCTCAGATTCAATATTTCCAATGCAGTTCATTCCCTCGTCTTATCTTATCGTAATAATTAGATTCAGGTTTTGTACCTAGTCTGAAGAAGCTACGTAGTTATGACCTGTACCATATTTTGGTTATTTTATTCGATTGCATTGTCCTGCATTAAGGTTTTATGGATTATACCCTTGAATCTGAAATACATGCGAAATATCCTAATAGGGTAATCGCATACTGATTTACTAATTAGTTAAAACTGACTTTTAATATACTGTATGGGAACTGACCAGCTGAATATTTTATTTTAACATTAGCACAACTCAATCTGAATCAGATAGCTGTCTAGTGAAATGTCGGGCATCGCTCTAGGTCGTCTCAGAGAAGAGCGGAAAGCGTGGAGGAAGGACCATCCATTTGGCTTTATCGCCAGACCCACCAAGGCTCCCGATGGCTCCCTCAATTTAATGCTGTGGGAGTGCGCCATTCCAGGTAAGCCAACCACGGACTGGGAGGACGGGCTGTTCAAGATAAAGATGGTCTTCAAGGATGACTATCCCTCATCGCCCCCGAAATGTAAATTCGATCCGCCTCTGTTCCATCCTAACGTCTATCCCTCGGGCACGGTCTGTCTCTCCTTGCTAGACGAAGATAAAGATTGGAAACCGGCTGTGACAATCAAACAGATTCTGCTCGGGATCCAAGAGCTACTCGATTCACCGAACATTAAAGATCCCGCACAAGCAGAGGCGTACGTCGTGTTTACACAGAATAGAGAAGACTATAACAAGAGAATAAAAGAGCAAGCGAAAAGGTTCAAGCCCCTCCCATCCTAACTTCTATTTTTAGTACTGCCTCTATGTACTCTCTCTCCTCTCTCTGTCCTTAATTAATAGTTGTAAAATTGAAATAATAATCAGCTCGCCTTCCAACCTGTTGCATTGTGTACGTATTCCTAAGGCTAATCCCACTCGATTCACCGATCATTTGGAACTCTTATTGAACTATTCTACCAATTGTTTACTTGGAAGTAAAGTTTTCTGCTCTGCCTTTCTTCTTATTAACGATAGACGGGAATGGAACGGCGAATTGTTATATGCGGGTAGTAGGCTAATTTAATTACATTATTTAGTTCCATTACAATAATATATTTCCCTAAATTATTCTTGAAACTATCTGCTTAGAACTTTTCTAAACCGATAATATATTATATTGTTAGCTTGTTAGACCTAGCATTTAACACAGTAGTATTCACCTTTGCTGTATTTAGATTCCTCGATAGCTGTTTTACTATTTGAGGTGTAGTTTGGGCATGACCAGAGATAATCGTGTATCACGAGTAGCGAAATAATACATACTTATACGTATATTTATTAATTGATATAAGGAAATAGAGAATAGTTATGCAAACTTTGACCAAAGTTTTCCATGATTTACTCATTTTCTTAGCATACGTGGGGAATTTGTTCAATTCAACCAAACTATTATTATAAATCAAACCATTGTAACCAGCTGGCTAATGTTGTGGATTTATGATTGAAGCTAGAATTCTGCCAGGTGTAGCCAGGCGTGTGCTGCACACAATTACGCGATGATTCTCTACCAGCTTCCCGGTTATATCTGCCACACACTTAATTTCCCTTGCAGTCACTCCTCCTAGCAGGAATAGTACCACGGTGTGGTTAGCACCTGGCTTTTTCTTGAAGCTCTGTCCTGTGGCCGTACCCATGAGGTACCCCAAACTAGACATGAATCCCTGACCAAAGCTAATAGGATGGTACTCCAGCTCTTCCACTGTAGAATTCCAGCAGAGTAGAGTCGACATCAAATCCCGTATCAAGGGTTCCCTCGTGGTAGGAGACCTCTGCGCTGGTTCGGACGGGTGCTTCGGCAGTTTACATTGTAGATTGCACAAATCTCTAAAAATAGAATTTAGTCAAGAATCAAGAGATATATTACGCATTTAATTAAGTTGACACATTCATTGAAAATGGTAAAATAATTATTAATCATTTAGAAATTTTGTCTCAAATATCAATGCAAGTTTTAGGCGTAAAATTATTTATAAAACTTTTACTTCTAAGAATTTAATTGAAGAATGTATTAATTTCTCAGGAGGTAGATAGCGGAAAAATTGTATCTTTCTTGTAAGATAATTTATTTTCCAATTAGGATTTAACTTTTGGGTTCCTAGAATACAATTTCAGTGAAGAACCAATAAGAAAATATTAGCAGATTAGAAAAAATGTATAATTAAACTTTGTTAAAAGGTGTGTTCCATTTTCTAATTAGGCTGCTGTTAGTGGAAACATGCTTCATCTCTACCGCCCACATCAATACTTAGCTGCCGTATTTTTCATAATTGTCATGATTGTTATGATTGCCCTTCAGTATCATATTATATTTCAGTGAAGGACAAATTAATTATACAGTCTACCTGATAATTGATTATACAGTCTACCTGATAATTAATTATACAGTCGATATACGACAGTCAACTGTTCTCGTAAGTCGTCTGTGCATCAGGACGGTTGAAAATTTTCTGTCTCATCCTGAATTCGTATTAACCTGAGTTATTTGTATGTATTTTTTATACAGGATATGTAAAAAGTGTATGTACACTCCTTAGCCAGCAGCTTTACACATTCAAAATTGAAACTAGTTTCAAAGCGACTTTTCTGTTGAAATAAAAGACTTTTAAGCTAGTTCAAAAACGAAATCTTTTCTTTCCATATTGTAGAGATAATATATACAATTTCAATATATCGTGCATATTATACGTAATGACTTGAAACTTTGTTGATAGATAAATAAGTTTGTAACGTGTATGGCTAGTGGGGTTAGGAAGGTAGCGTTAGTGACTGGAGGAGGTAACGGGATCGGACGTGCCACCTCTATCCTGTTCTCCAAATCCGGGTACAACGTGATAGTGGCAGACATAAACAAGGCATCTGCTGAGGACACTGTAAAGGAATTGGAGATGGAGGGACTGGCTGTAGAGGTTGATGTCACGGTTGAGTCTCAGGTGGAGGACATGGTGCGGGCAGGGGTAGAGAAGTTTGGTAGAATCGATACGTGTTTCAATAATGCCGGGATAGGTTCATTCCGGGCACATTTAGCAGATATCACAGCTGAAGATTTCGCCCAAGTATTGAGTGTCAATTTGAACGGTGTATTCTACTGCATGAAACATGAACTAAGGCAGTTCATGAAGCAAGAAGGGTTGAAGGTAGAGTGCGACAGGAGTCTTCTGGACCCGAAAGTGAGTGGGGAACTGTTACAAATGTGCCTCCCAACCCCTGTCAGGGGGTACATAATCAACATGAGCAGTAGCGCAGGTGTTAAAACGATGAAAGGTTTCTCTCCTTATGTCGCATCTAAATGGGCGGTAGTGGGGTTAACAAAAAATGCCGCAGAGGAGTACGCGTCCAAGGGCATTCTCATCAACTGCATTTGTCCCGTGTTCACCGCCACTCAAATGTTAGAAGCATCCGGCGGAGGCTCATTAACGAAGAAGCTAGCATCTCGAAATAACATCGGGAGGCTGTGTAATCCCAGCGACATAGCACAGACGGTTACTTGGCTGTGCTCTGGGAAATGCACGTACATGGCTGGGGAGGTTGTCACCATCAGTGGAAGTCTGTAATTTTTATTCTATTTTAACTTAACATGTCTTGATTCTAGTGTGAATGTAAGCTATTTTGTAGCTGGTGTGATATTCGATTTTATCTCTCTAATTAAAACTGGATTGTTTTGTATGCTGTGGACTTGGGGCACTTTAGTCGATCGTATTCAAACCATAAAACATATTAAAAATATATATTTAATCAACATAAATTTCAACACTTTCACCTCCAACTTTTTCGCGATCCGCATAGGCGCCGAACCCGGGGGGGCTCAAGCCCCCCCTGGATTCGAAGATGGCCCATAGATGCAATACAAAAATTAGGACTGAGCCCCCCCTCGAACCCCGAAATTGTCCTTAGATTTCGAAAAGTTCGGCGCCCCTGGCGATCCGGGTCTTTCGATCATGGATCGAAAGATCCTAATGTCCTAGCTGTGGTGTGTGTGCTTATCCCAACGTTGCCATCATGAACAAAGTTCATAGATTAGACCATTTTCATGAACTTTTGACTTGTGCATGAATATGGACTGAACATTTTACTTTTAGCTGAACCCAGCAACTTTTTATTTTTGACATAAACATGGCAAATACTTCTTTGATTTGACATGAACTTGGCATGAACATTTGGGGGTACGTGGTATGAATATGCTAAGCAGTTCATCTGGTAACACTGGCTTTGTCCAGAATGGATTGAATAACACGAAATACTTTAATTAAGTTCGTCCTGTTGTGTAGAATTCTGAGATATTGCATAAGACCACGTGATCATGAGTATTCACAAGCTATTTAAGAGTCAGTTCCAGTTTGATATTATATTTACGACTGTGAGAAAGAGGATATCAGCTATCAAAACACGTGATGTAGTAGACCATGACAGTCATAAATCTAGCACCAAACTGGAACTGACTCATATTATCCTGCAAATGAATATTATCTTATTCCATATCTCATAATTATATGCAACAATACGAGTGACCAGCAGTTAGCTAGTACCATAAATTTGAAATCTTGTAGTCATAGATATTGCAAAGTAAATATTTTGTTTTTGCTGTTTTCACATATTGCAAGAAAGGTATCAAGCAGGGTGTTAGACAGCCCTCCAGAGATACGCTCCTAATCTCAAACCCTTAAATTAAAGGTAAATTGGTATTATTCTGGATTTTCACGCCCCAAAACACTGAGGCTTAAAATCAAAATAAAATGCCAAAAGGAGCGTCTCGCGCTCCTAGATAATCCCTTGATCAAATGATGGTGAGCAATCAGATGTTACAATTTTGCAATAAAAAATATTTTATACTAGCGATTCCAATTTTGGAAGAAATATCCGCAAACTAATAAGCGAACCCTACTGCATACACGTAGCAAATTATAATAACTATTTGTGACCGAAACGTGATTGGTTTTCTATGTTTTAAGGTTATACCTCATGAAAACAGTTAATCAAGTTCAATCGACGTGTCGTATTAAAATTAAGAGACAGGAAGAGTGTCTCAGGGGCACGTAATCTAGTACAATAAGAACTTAAATATTTCGTTATTGTTATTATTATTACTATTACTACTGGGAACAAGATTCCGGGTATGATTCCGATGTGAAATGAATTCTTATCAAAATTATTTTAACTGGTTAAAAAACTTACTTGAACTTCCTCATCATTTCATCTAACCACAATCCTGATTTGGTTTCATCCCGTAGTATTTCTATAATCCGCTCTGGCATTCCCTCGAGAAATTCTCCTGATTCTACTGCCTGTATTTTCTCCCTAACTTCTCTCTTAAAAATCTCATCGATTGTTTCTCTCGCCTCGCCATCACTAGCAGACAGCATTACGTAGAGTATAGTTGTCAGGACTTGTACGAGACTGCGAGAACTAGATATTATCTCTCTCAGCTGAGTTTCTAACATCTCTCTGATGTAATTCTGATCTTGACTCAAGAATACATTCAACAGTTTCTCTCTGCTTTGCAGCTCATCCCAATCTCTACTTCTCTCCCCTCCCTCCATACACTCGAGACCAGCTACCGCCAGCTGTAGCTCTCCTGCATTTCTCAATACAGCGTCTCCTCCGACTCTCTTGTATGTCTCTATCAGACAGGAGATGTGCGAGGGAGTGATACGGCCTAATCTCTGGGGTAGTGGAGATGGCTGACCTAGAGAATTGAATCCGTAGAACAGTGGTTCCCAACTTTTTTAAGTCACTTACGGTTATAACAAATTAGTGGCAAAAAGGGCCGTCATTGTTGTGTCATTTTCGTACTCTGAGAGTAATAATGTGAATAAATGGACTTGAGGTTAAGAACTACGTAAATGGATAGTTCCCGATGTATTAAGATAGTCACATTTCACGTTCCAAGTCACTTACTGGAGCTGCACAATCGGTATGTCGACCGACATTTTTACGAATCATAAAATCTTGCAATCTCGATTCCCCAATTAATTAAGTGTATGACCGCAGTATTGATCAAATATTTTGTTCTAAGTACTGAATACATTTGTTTTTGCTTTTTTTTAATTAACACCGTAGATCCCAATGGCTAGTCTCCGTCACAGCTACCGTGCAGTCAGTGAGAGTAACACCTTCAACAAGCCGACCATCAAGTCACTACAGAAATTCTTTCAGATTGAAAATGGGATTCCTATTCACTTGAAAGCTGGTAAGAGGGATAACCTCGTGCTCTCGGGACTAATTCTAACATCTGGTGCGGGATTTATCTATACTCTCTTCTTGATGCGACAGTTTGCATTTGGAAAAATAAAAAAGAAATGAACAACGGTTTCGTTTATATGTACTGTATTACCTCTGTAATACTTAAAATAATCATTGGTACATAGCGATCTCATTTCATGCATAGATTATTCTATGTAAAATGGAATAATAATTTGTCAAGGCAGTTTATTTATATTTAGACCATGGATGAAGTAGTATTTTCACAGCGATGAAATAACTCGCTTCCTGTGTGTGACAGGGTATGGGATAAGCCATAGAAATGTATCACCAGCATTTATAAGCATTTCATCAAAACGCTCGAACCCATTCTAAAATGGGTTGTGTTTTGCTGTATTGCACAATGACAAATGTCAAGGGTCTATACAACGGAGGTATGAAAATTGACTAAATTTGTCTAAAAAATATCTAATTTTCATATATTAAAAAGTCCATTGCGCATGATGAATTGGCACATTAGGGAGGAATACAACCCCAATGGTTAAGAATGGAGGCTTTTAGGTCCGATTAATAGGATCCTCTGCTCGTTCCGAGGTGTTTTAGTTGGAGATTGGATCAAAATATGAGCCGAAATGTGGCTTTTTTTGCGCTAAAAATTCAATGCAATGTGGAGGTTTTAGCGACATTAATTTTTGGAATAGTTTTGCATATATAGAAATATTTTAAGTGATTTTTGCATATTATGTGCAAAGTGATGATAGATCATGCGCAATGGGTTAATTGATCATGCGCAATGGACTTTTTAATACCTCATTTCGTATCCCTGTGACTATCAAAAAGTTTGTATTACAAAATTGCAAATGTACTATATAGATGAATATGTTAATAAATAGCTCTAAATCGAGTTTTAGAAGGATATATAATTAGTGTACTTGCCTAATCCATCCTTGCACCCAAAAGGAAGAATGCATATACAGTCTGCTCTATCAAGGGTCATTTCGCAAAAATAAAATCAGTTTACGAAGGCCTAATAAAAAATACTATCCTGACTCCGTGGCAGAATGGTAGAGCGTCTGATTCCAGATCAGAAGATTGCGTGTTCGAATCATTCGGCGTCATTTCTTTTTGGATATTTTACAATTAATAATATTCCTAGTTTATACTAAGTTAGTAGGTAGCTATATAGGCTACCATGAACAATTAATTCAAAAAAGTTGCATTGCAAATGTTGCACGAAAATACTTACAAGACACCTATGTTTTTCATGCAACATTTTATGGACATACATTGTGCAACTTGAGTTGCATGCAGTGGCGGCACCAGGGGTGCACCATTTATTGATATTGAGTAGAGTTTTCTGTCACTAATAATCATAGTTATTTGGATAATTTGCATTGAACATAACATATTAGAATGCAAGGAGATTTGAGATGAACTTTTTTCACATCACAAAAAGAAGAACCAAGTGATAACCAATATCTCTAGATCCGAATCTAATTTATTTCTACAACTTTTGTATATTGTCCAAATGGACCTGATTTCAAGAATGCCAGTCAAATCGTACCACATTGTGTTTTATTTAATAATAATTACGTTCTCAACTTATCATCAACTATATTCTCGGTTTAAAGGGCATAATTATTCCATTAACTAACGTAGCGGGTGTACTTAATTAGGCAACCTTCACTTCTTCCGTTCCGCAATTGAGGTATTTACCTCAATTCCGTAAATTAGGTATGCCCAGAAATAGGGCGACATATGCGTATGTTTAGAAAGCGGGACGGAGAGAATTCAGCAGAGGGGGCCTAATAATGTACACGTATACAAAACTGAATGGACATACGCACTGTACCTAACGGACATGCGCACTGTACTTTTAATATATGGAAAATCGACTAAAATTGGTCTAGAAAATATCGCATTGTTGCACAAAATGCTATATTCAAAAAAATTCAAAATAACTTTTACATACAACTAAAACTATTTTTTTACTAAAGCCCTACATACACGATGCAACTTCGTTGCATTCAGCAAGTTGTAGCGTGTGTGGTGAATTTTCCATTCAACCAGTGCGCGGCGCTAGGATCACACTTGAGGGGGGACAAATAATTATTAGGTACATGTTTATCAAAATTAGTTTACTGGGCTGTAATAGCATACCTTATTAACCAATATCAATATTATGATAGAGGAAAAATAAGGACAATGGAAATTATCCAAATAACTATGGTTATTAGTGACAGAAAACTCTACTCAATATCAATAAATGGTGCACCCCTGGTGTCGCCACTGCATGCAACTCAAGTTGTACCATGTATGTTCATAAAATGTTGCATGAAAAACATAGGTGTCTCGTAAGTATTTTCGTGCAACATTTGCAATGCAACCTTTTTTGAATGAATTGTTTATGGTAGCCTATATAGATAGCTACCTAACTTAGTATGAACTAGGAATATTAATTGTTAAATATCCAAAAAGAATGACCCCGACGTGATTTGAACACGCAGCCTTCTGATCTGGAGTCAGACGCGCTACCGTTGCGCCACGGAGTCAAGATAAAGTACTTTTACTGGCTTTCATAAACTGATTTTATTTTCGCGAAATGACTCCTTGATAGAGCAGACTGTATATGCATTCTTCCTTTTGGGTGCAAGGATGGATTTCGCGAGTACTATAATTATCTATCCTACTAAAACTCGATTTAGAGCTTGATAGTCACAGGGATACGAAATAGATATTTATTAATTCACCGCATTATTATTCGAAGTATAATTAATTAACTCATCGTGAATAACGGAGTAAATTAGGCATTTATAATATCCGGAATGGAATATTCCGTAAAATAAGCATTTAAAATTCCGGAACCGTTCCGTCAAGTTCCGTAAATTAGGTACCGTGAAAATTGCTTATTAGTAACTCCCCTATTAGCAACCAGTTTTCAAGTCCAGATTTTTTATTAATTTTGTTCCCTTATTAGCAACCATTATGTGAGCAAGAGTTGCTAATAAGCAAATTCCACTGTACTCAGATTTCCCGGAATGGTTCCGTTCTGTTCCATTCCGTAAATTAGGTATGTCCAATATAAGTAATAATTGTGCGAGCGTTTACTCTTATTTTACGAACGTTAGCCGGTCCCGCAGCGCAGCGAGCGAAGCACACTTGTGTACATGGTGTATTGAGTGAAGCAGAGTTTGCAAGCGTTTTGAAACGGATTCTTCTTACGACTTGCACTGTTTTCCAATGAGAATTATAACGTATTCCCCTCTTATAGATATTCATTGTTACTAGCGTTAATTATTATCAATAATAATAATAATAATACCCAGGTGGTTGCAATACAACCATCCATTATCTGTCCTTGTGCGATGAAAGAGATCACTCACCTAACTGCTTGAGACCGTCCAACAGTGTGGCCGCCACTTCTACCAGTGCTTCCTGTGGCCGCACGGTAGCCATACTCCTCACCAACCTCTGAGCTCTCTCGTTTCCTGCCTGCGCCACGCAGCCAGGCGCGTAGGAGGGGATCGTGTGCTTGTCACAGAACATCAGTGACATGTTGATTGAGACATCTGATGAACCCTCACACCAGTCCGGATAACACCCACATATCCTGTCCAGCAGGTTGTCTCCTGAATGACTCAGCGCTGTCACTAGATCCTATTAGAACAGGGTTCGTACTTTGATAATTTGGGAATGATGATTTCTCCTATACTCATGACTTATCACACACTTTATCTAAACTCTTAAATGTATTTATTTGATACCCAACCATCTTATGCTATGATTACATAATATGCTCTTACAAGAGTTCTATCCACGAGTATGAGAGAGGCCCTCTTCCCGTATTCTGACGGATCTCTCTCCTTGATTGTGCTGACCAGAATATTTCCCAGCACACGACTGCTCTCTCCCATGCTGAACACATCTCCCTCCACTCCCAACTCATCGCACAGCCTCAGGATGCATTCAGTCACCACCTGTACATATCGGAACGGAATCAAGATACGATCTCTGGTCTATGCTAATAGAATGAGAGCCTCGCTTCCCTGTAGCTCCTGTACGTATTCGGTAGATAGGTGTGCTAGCTCCAATCTCCCTCCTCCGGCTGGCCTTGTAGTCCCCCAGCAGTACGGATCGCTCGCTGTGGCTGGACACACACTGTAAGCTGGGAGGAGGTACATGTCTGGTGCTAGGTACATGTTCCTAGGTTCTATCTGCTTCAACCATACCGCCTCTCTACTCCCGAATGTAACATCGAGTTGCTTGTACACCACATTGTTCGTGCACAGTATGCTGCTAGTGTGGAAGTTTGATGATACGAAGAGCTTGAACTTAGAAAGTAGAGAAGAAGACAGCGGTGTTGAAATTAAAATGACCGAAGCACCTTTCTCTTCCGATTCAGGAATGTCTTCAATCGTATATCTGTGGCTTGTTAAAATCTGTTCGAGAATTTCTACCTTTATTTTGTTGGGGCTTGCTGTTAAATGCGAAATGATCTCATCTTGAATGTCTACACACTGCCAGTGCATTAGTTCTGAGGTAGCTGAATCGATGATCAGATGTGTTGCATTGGATTGGATTAGATCTGATGAGAGGTGTGAAAATAGACTGCCAATGTTCATATCTAATAGTATAGTATGCATATATTTATACATACATGTACATGTGTAATAATAACATTGTAGAGTCAAACAAGTTGCAATACGAGTAATTAGCTACTCAAATATATTACAATCCTATCTTAATACAATCAGCTTTTCACTTATCAGTTGGTTCTGGCAGATGTTCCCCTGCTTTCCAAGTTATTTTTACTTAACAAGTACCCTTCGTTTGTTCACCAAAGCCCTCCTATATTATACCTGGAATGTACGTAGCTATCCTGTATTTGCAGGTGTGACTGATATTTATAGTCTATTCGATGTAGCTAGTTGCCTACTTTCAGAGAGAACACTGATCAGTGAGTATGGGACTGTTCCGCACACTCTGCTCTGTGGGGAGAGGCTACAGGACTATCTTATTTAAACTTGTCTATAGACCCTCTGATAGAGCTAAATCTAATTTGACAAGCAGCAGAATATTCTCTACAATCCTACCTCTCTCGAATACACGCTACAACAACCAGGAATCTCGAGGAGAGTTTTCTAAGCCGCTTCTCTTCGCTATCGCTTTATTTCTAGCTAGCAGTCAATCCGACTTTCTGAAAGATCAGGACCAGTTATTCTCCGCCATTCTGAGCAAGGATTCTAAACTGATCAAGTCTCTCCTGGCGCAAGGCGTGGATGTGAATGTCAGACACAAACTTGGCTGGACTCCCCTCCACGCCGCAGTGGCTAGCGGGAGTGTGGAGATGGTGCGGGTGCTTTTGAAGGCAGGGGCAGACATCAACGCACAGGACGAGTTCTCGAACGTACAACGCATGTCTAGGAAGACAGGCCTCACTCCCAAGCTTCTGTGGGAGCAGAGAGACGGTCTCTTCTCTGCCCGGCTAGACCACACGTCGGACTTCAGTGGGTTCACGGCGCTGCACTACTCTGTGCTGCTCTCGGACCAGAGGATGACTGACCTGCTCCTCGCCAAGGGGATCAACGCCTCCATTGAAACGCACGCAGGCTACACACCTCAGAAACTTACTAACGACCCACACGTCAAGAAGCAGCTTGAAAAGGCAGAGGAAGTGTCTCGGCAGAGAGAGAAGGAGAGAGAGCGGGAAGAGAAGCTGAAGTTTCCTCTGGAGCTGAGGTTCAAAGAGCATATCATCGGACAGGACGGTCCCATCCTAGCAGTCAGCGCCGCCATACGCCGGAAAGAGAACGGGTGGGGGGACGACGAGCACCCGCTGGTGTTCCTCTTCATCGGATCCTCTGGCATCGGGAAGACAGAGCTGGCTAAACAACTCGCAAAGTACCTCCACGGAAATAAACCCGAAGGCTTCATCCGTCTTGACATGTCCGAGTATCAGCAGAAACACGAGGTGGCCAAGTTCATAGGCGCCCCCCCGGGGTACATAGGGTTTGACAGTGGCGGACAGGTGACGGAGAAGCTGAAGGAGTGTCCATCTGCGGTGGTACTGTTTGACGAGGTAGAGAAGGCGCACCCTGACGTGCTGACCATCATGCTGCAGATGTTCGATGAGGGGAGACTCACGGATGGGCTTGGCAAGACCGTGGACTGTAAGGACGCGATCTTCGTCATGACCTCCAACCTAGCTAGCGAGGAGATAGCATCGCACGCAGTCAAACTTCGTCGAGATGTGAAGGTGGCCAAAGAGGAGAGGAGGGACCGGGACCTAGCCAAGATTGAGGAGCAGGTGGTTATCTCGCGAGAATTCAAGATTAGAGTGGTGGAGCCGATCTTGAAACGGACCTTTCTACGAGATGAGTTCCTCGGTCGGATCAACGAGATTCTCTACTTCCTTCCCTTCACTCGCTCCGAGCTGAACCAGCTGGTGCTGAAGGAGATGGAGCTCTGGAAGAGGAAGGCGTACGAGCGGCACAAGATGTCCCTCACCTGGGACAGAGCGGTGATAGACCTCCTCGCGGATGCGTACAACATCAAGTACGGGGCGCGTAGCATTAAGTACGAGGTAGAGAGGACTGTGGTGAGTCAGCTGGCCATGGCGCACGAGAGACGGCTCATCCAGCCTGGAGACGAGGTCAATGTGTGTCTAACCCCGGCCAGAGTAGGGAATGTAGTGCAACTGCAGCGGTTGGAAGGGAATAGGTACACAGACATCGAGCTCACTCCTGTGGTGCTATAGGTGTCTGGTAGTCATGATTCAATTATACTGATAAATGAGAAATATAAGTTTTCGCGTCAGTGAAATTTTTAAATGAATGTAAGTGATATTCGAGGGAATACTAAATTCATAGTTATCATTAGCGAGGATAGAAAAAGGCTCAAAATGTTCGCAGAAGGACAAAAAAATGGCTAAAAAAGAAGAATTAAAAGCACGAAAAAAAATCATGAATACGAGGGGTGCCCGATAAGTTTTTAGCCTTGATTCGAAAACAGCATTATAATAGAATGCATTATTATAATTGTTCAAAATACTCTCCTCCAGCTTTAATACACTTGTCCATTCTGCAAAACCAACTATCAAAAGCTTCGGCGGACTCATTTTCTCGGATGTCCTCCAAAGCCTCTGATAATGCTGACCGCACTTCATCATTGCTGCTGAAAACCCTCCCCTTCAACTTCTTCTTAATACGAGGAAAGAGCCAGAAGTCACATGGAGCTAAATCTGGGCTGTAGGGTGGGTGAGATAACTCCTCGAAGCCAGTTTCTTCAATAAATTTCCTTGTTTTCAGGGCCTTATGTGAACTTGCATTATCATGATGCAGCAGTAAACCCCTTGTCCCATCTTCTGGTCGCATTTTATGAACATTTTGAATGAGTTCTGGGAGGCAACTAGTGGTGTACCATTCTGAAGAGACTGTTTTTCCACTCTCTAGTGCAACTACTGCACGAATACCTTTAGGATCAAAGAATATTGCATACATTTGCTTCTTAGAATACTGACTTTTCCTAACTTTTTGAGGGGGAGGTTCACCTATTGGAGTCCACTGACGGCTCTGCTCTTTGGATTCTGGGTCATAATGATAAATCCATGTTTCATCACCCGTAATCACTTTGGAAACCAGAGGAGAAGTGCCTTTTTTGAATTTTGACTTCATTTTCTTGCACCAATCAATTCGGGCTACTTTCTGCTCAGGTTTGAGCAAATGAGGGATCCACCTTGCACAGACTTTTGTTAAGTGTAGAATTTCGTGTAGGATGAATTGGATCACATCATTACTGATACCCAACTCGTACTGAATCTGTCTATAGGTTATGTGCTTATCATTAAGTACCAACTTCTCAATTGCGCTGATGTTCTCTGGGGTCGAAGCAGTCAACGGCGACCCTGGTCTAGGTTTGTCAGTAAGGTCAAAATTTCCTCTTCTAAACTCTCTGTACCAGTTTTTTACAGTAGCAAGAGATGTAACATCGTTACCGAAAGCTTGTATTAACTGTTGGTAACAATCATCAATTGTTTTATCCATTTTAAATTGAAAAAGAATAATTGCCCGAATTTGCTCTTTTGTGAGGATAATATTTTCAGTAATATTTGCCTGAGCCATCATACAAAATGTAGCAAAACTTCAGAAAAATATATAGTAGAGAGCTAGGATTTACAGAGTCAGTTAGTAAAGTATCGAGTTATAAGAAAAATGTATGGTTCGTTAATAATGACTTAATATATGTTCAAGGCTAAAAACTTATCGGGCACCCCTCGTAAGGCAAGGCGCCAAAGCAAAAAAAAAAAGAGTTCTATATCGATTAGCGCCAGAAAATTGTGAAAACTCGCTGAGTTATGATGTGTTAGCTTGATTTGTATTTATTTTGCAAAAGAAACTCCCAAATTATTGGACCAAATGGGCTTTTTAGGTAAAATAAAGCCCCAAAGGGGATACCTTTTTGTCAAAACATGACATTTTTGCTTTTTTCAAATTATCTGCCGTCTGGCGAAATTTAAACTTCATCAAATGCAAACTATGAGGAAACGCAATACAGTCAACTCCGCTTAATCGGGACAATCGCTTAATTGGGAAGTCTCCAGGAACGGAATGGTTCCCATACATAGAAGCTAATACTAAATTCCATCTGTTAATTGGGAAAAATATCCGGGACCAAACTGTCCCGATTAAGCGGAGTCACCTGTATCTGCATTATAGTCACATTGAGATACTAAATTATACGTAGACCAGGGGCGGTCACAGGAATTTTCCAAGCCCGGGGCGAGGAAGGGCCAAAGGAAAAAAATCCGGGGGCCTTGATATGATTTGACTTGGGTGGTCGAATGAAATCCGGGGCCGTAGAATCAAACTCGGGGCAAATGTCCCCCCCCCCTCCTCCCTGGGACCACCCCTGCGTACAACATGATGTAAGATTTTTGTGTGAAAGTTGGACTCTATATTATAAAAAACGTATATTAGTCGTACAATTAACAGAAAGACACTTGTATCATGAATTTAATAGTCTGTTTCATACAGATTTACTAGAATCATTAGAGCTTATTGTTTGCGTGAGAGAGAGGGAGAGAGAGCTCCTGCAGCAGCTAGAAGAGATCAGCAGGGTTCAGAGAGAAGAGAGAAAGAAGCAGAGACAATCTATTTCAGAGCTGGAGCTAATGCTGAAACTAACTGAGAGAACATCCATTCAGGAAACCTTAAAGAACTGCAAGACCCTTTCGTCGAGAAGATGAGAGAGAGAGAAGAGAAAAGAATTCGATTCTCAGATGGGATGTAAGCACCTGAGTCTAAGTTGGGAAGACGGTGTGTTAGATGCCGTCCGTAAGCTGGGAGTATTGACAACCGTAGATGTCTATGGCATGTATGATACGCCTGTAGTTGATTATACTGGTAAAGTAAACCCGGTTGTCAACACCGGTACTATGGGAAATGGAAAGGCAGAATTTCAGTATCCACACATGGAGTGTCTATCGATTACAAGACTGGTAATATTTATGTTGCAGATCAGCTTAACTACAGAGTACAGGTGTTCGATAGTGACGGTGAATACCTGTACAAGTTTGGAGATGTAGCTGGAGTTAGTAAAATGAAGAATCCTCTCTACATAGCTATCTCGAATGACAGAGTGTAGTGAGTCAGTGTTCAGATGGATGTTTGCTGAGTTCAATTTAGAAGGCAACTTTATCAGACAAGTTGGGAGGCAGGGTGTCGGAAATTTACAATTTGATCGTCCCCACGGTCTAGCAGTTAATGAGTTGAATGGAGATATTTATGATCGTTTGAACAATCGTGTACAAATCATCTCCAAAGTTTTCTATTACAAATCGCAGTTCGTGGTGAAAGATCCTCGAGACATCAAGCTAACTACTCAGCACATACACGTGCTAACTAAACATGCACCATTTCTATTTACATTCGACTACCATCATACAAGCCTGTCAATCTCTATTGGAAATCATTTAGAAAATCCATTCGGACTATGTATTAACGGAGCTGGAAAGTTTCTTATTTCTGATTCAAACAGGAACCTGCTTCTCATTTTCGATAGAGGAGGTGACTTCCTCCACCAGCTGAAAGATTCCAGCATTGAATCACCAAAGGATATTGCGATAGATAAGAGAGGAAGAGTCGTGCTTGCAAGTCGTAAACCCTGTCTTCTCATTTTCTAAGTTTCGTCACCTCTTTTCCCATACTATCTATGTTCGGGAATACAGACAATTCGTGACAGGACAATTCGTGACAAGACAATTCGTGACGGACAATTCGTGACAAGACAATTCGTGACAAAACATGTCGTGACAAGACAATTCGTGACAAGACATTTCGTGACAAGACAATTCGTGACAAGACAATTCGTGACAAGACAATTCATGACAAAATTTCTAGACATCAGGGGCCTTATTCTCAGATCGATGAATCTGGTGTATTATCTTCATGAAAAAGTGATTAGAAGAAAAAATCATTTTCTTAAATTTTTTTGAAAATTTAGTCACTTTGGACCCTTATTCAATCAATTCGTAACAGATATATATATATATATATATATATATATCTGTAACGAATTGATTGAAGAAACTGCCGGGCGCAGAAGGCTGATTTTTGACATGTGGGAGTCTTTTGGCTATGGCTCCAGTAAGTTCTGAGCTCAGACGAAAATGTCGACTCATCATGGAATTATGACGTCATTGTCACATTTTAAAAAGTTAAGCAACACAGTTATTCGGGCATAACTCAGCCATTATAGGAGATAGAAGGCTGAAATTTTAATAGAATCTGTGTACTAACATACCTCACATATGATGCGACTATCATCAAAAAATGATGACTCATCACTTTGTTATGACGTCATCATTACGCATCAAAAAATTTTAAATTCACAAATTTGGTGATTTTTCGAGTGATTAGCACAGTAGAATAGACATATTTAGAGATGTATCTCCCTTATAATTAACCAATGTGACTCCAGGCGACCGAAGGGAGCCTCCGGCGGACGCGAAGTGTTCGCCAGCCGCGCAGCGCAAGCAAGCGCGAAGCGCGCTTGTAGCTAAGAAAACTTAATGAAAATTAAGTAATTAAGTAATTACTTAGTTTAAGTTAAGTCGATCTGAGCATAAGGCCCCTGATGTCTAGAAATTGGGATACAGACTTTTCGTGACAGGACTTTTCGTGACGAGACATTTCGTGACGGACATTTCGTGACAAGACTTTTCGTAACAGGGACATTTCGTGACAAGACTTTCCGTGACAAGGACATTTCGTGCCCCAAGACTTTTCGTGACAAGATGGGTACACCCATAGGCGTCGTAACCCACCCGGTTACCCGGCAATGGCCGGGCGGCCCAGAGTGAATGCCGGGTACTACCCGGTCTAATGCCGGATGCTACCCGGTAAAAAGACCGGGTACTACCCGGTAAAAAGCTTAGTGCTATTATGTACTGGTAATTGACTGTTACTAATTCCTCATGTAGATCAAGGGTTCACGGCCCATTTGGCTGATGGTAACGCTGAATCAGCTGAAGATACGGCCCGATTAACTGACTGAACGGCCCTGGATTATTGTGGCCGGGCAGTCCAAGGGTAGGAAATAAAGTTTACGACGCCTATGGGTACACCTATATTTATCTATAATTGTCATCTATAATTGTTGTGGTAAGGCGAAGTCATGATAATTATCTGTGAAGATAAAATACATATTGCACCTACATTATCAGTGTCATATAAATTAGTGAGAAGACAATTGGAAATTTTTAAAGTGCATTCTTTCTGGGATACAGACTTTTCGTATATCACTTGTATTTTATCTTCACAGATAATTATCATGACTTCGCCTTACCACAACAATTATAGAATATAGGTGTACCCATCTTGTCACGAAAAGTCTTGTCACGAAATGTCCTTGTCACGAAAAGTCTTGTCACGAAATGTCCCTGTCACGAAAAGTCTTGTCACGAAATGTCCGTCACGAAATGTCTCGTCACGAAAAGTCTGTATCCCCTAGAAATTTCGTCACGAATTGTCTTGTCACGAAATGTCTTGTCACGAAATGTCTTGTCACGAATTGTCCGTCACGAATTGTCTTGTCACGAATTGTCCTGTCACGAATTGTCTGTATTCCCTATGTTCGGCATCTAATCCTACACTGTAAATAGTGTATTTCTGAAACAATATTGTCGTGTTTGTTTTACTAAATAATTAAATTCTACTCTGATTGTCTGGAATACTCTGTGCATCTAAGTGTCCCTATCCCATTCAAACTTCTCGTAGCGTACCCCGGGAGAGGTGTCTATCTAAGTGAGACAGAGATACATTTTAAAGTGGGAAAGGCGTGATATGCAAGGGGATCGATCCTAGCAGGAAATGACAATGCACTGAATCTAATATATCTACTATAGAATGTGACTAATTAATATACGGTAATTTACTTATGTACTACAAGGTTGAAATGCTAGAGGGAGAAGAGTTAGTGGAGAAGATAGAAGGAACTCGACTAATACAGCTCGGGTGTGGCACGAACACCCGCTTCCACCTTCTACACGACCCCACCCCCTATCACCTCCTCCCCCTCTCTCCCCTCCCCTACGGATACCCGCCTAAACACAGCACCAACGAGACACTGGACTCATTCCTGCATGACGTCACAAACACACAGCTCTTCCAGCGTATGTCCCGCACCCCTGAGGTGTGGGAGCCCCCCGTGAGACGGGACAGTCTCCTCTCAGCTCAGCACCCCATCGCCTCCCCGTTTCGTCTGTCGGTGAGTAGGCACCCTATCACAGGGGAGCTACAGCGCTACAGCGAGGAGTGCGTAGAGCCCCCTTCCACCAGGGAAGAGTGCTGTGAGGAGGTGATGACCCTCTTGAAGCTAGAGGACACCACGAAACTCCTGACACGCCCCCCTGGCTTCAAGCAGGGGATCGAGTACTTCCGGCGTGAGCAGGAGGAGGAGACAGGGGCGGTGGGGATACAGGAGATGTTCAGCAGTGTGAGGGTGGACTTCTCCTGGGTAGACCTGCAGGAGGCAGAGAGCGAGGGCGGAGAGGCGGGTCAGGAATCCGCGGAGGTAGATACGGAGCTAGAAGAGGTGCTCAGAGAAGCTGATGAAAAGTTGGCGCCCGTTCTGAAGCAGTCTGAACAACTGAGAGCGAGTAAGAAACCGCGCGGGCAGTACGAGTTCACGATTGTTGAGGACTCGCAGAGTGAGATCAGAGACTTCAGTGATCAGCTGCCACATCCGGCTCGAGAGTTCAGCTTCGAACTGGACACATTCCAGAAGAGGGCCATTCTCCTCCTAGAGGCGCACGAGAACGTGTTCGTAGCCGCACACACATCGGCGGGCAAGACGGTAGTGGCGGAATATGCCATCGCACTCGCGAAAAAGCACCACAAGAAAGCCATATACACTTCCCCCATCAAAGCCCTGTCCAACCAGAAGTTCCGCGATTTCAAGGAGGCGTTCACTGACGTGGGGATCATAACCGGGGACGTACAGCTGGAGAAGACGGCCCAGTGCCTGATCATGACCACCGAGATTCTCCGCTCCTACCTCTACCGTACGGATGACGTCATCGCAGACGTGGAGTGGGTGGTGTTCGATGAGGTGCACTACATTAACGACGAGGAGAGGGGTGTGGTATGGGAGGAGGTGCTCATCATGTTACCACCGGAAGTGAGACTAGTGATGCTAAGCGCGACTGTCCCCAACTCAGCCGAGTTTGCGGAGTGGGTGGGGCAGACCAAGCGGGCTAGCATCCACGTGATAAAGACGGTCCACCGCCCTGTACCCCTCCTGCACTCCATCTACGCGGGGAACAGCGGAAAGACCTGCGGGCAGATGTACACCATCGCGTACAGCCAGGCGCGGCGCGTGGTGGAGAGAGTGGAGGGGTATGTGCAGGCAGCGGCCGTCATGAAGGAGAGGGTGAAGAAACAGGTGCGGCCACCTGACTCGCAAACGCAGCTGAAGCAGGACAGGAACATCTGGAAGTCTCTCATCGACTCTTTCAACAAAGATGACAAGCTCCCGCTGATAGGCTTCGTGCTGTCTCGCAAGAAGTGCGATGAGCTGGCAGACCTGATGGCCAACAGTCTCTGTCTGACCAGCAGCAGCGAGAGGGGCTACATCCACTCCTTCTTCAGCAAGTCCATCTCCCGCCTCACCCCCTGCGACCGTGAGCTGCCGCAGGTGTTGAAGATGCAGGCCATTCTGAAGAGAGGGGTCGGCGTGCACCACAGCGGAGTGCTGCCCATCCTCAAGGAGATCGTGGAGCTGCTGTTCCAGAGGGGAGTGGTCAAGGTGCTGTTCGCCACGGAGACGTTCGCGATTGGTGTGAATATGCCTGCGCGAACTGTGGCGTTCGACTCTGTGATGAAGTTCGACGGACAGACTCGTAGGAACCTGCACCCCGGGGAGTACATACAGATGGCAGGACGGGCCGGGAGGCGAGGGAAGGATGATCAGGGGTTTGTGATAATAATCGCGAAACAAGAGCTCCCTGATTTCTCTGACTTCCATAAGATGATATTCGGCGAACCTCTCATACTCTCTTCTAAGTTCAGACTCAGATACTCGATGATACTCAACACCCTCAGCTCTCATAGCCTCACCACTGAAGACATTATTCGAAAGAGTTTCGCAGAATGTGACACTACAAAACAGGAGTCCACGCTGAGAGAAGATATCACGGTGTGGGAGAGGGGTTTAGCGTCTCTCCCTCCAATCACAGACCCCCTCTGCTCGGACATCGTGGCCTACTACCGACTGTGCGCTAAGAGAGCTGATCTGAACAGGAGAGTGGTGAGGACGGAGCTGGAGAAAGGTGTTGTTGGGAAGGTGATCTTGCCTGGTAGGATCATGCTGGTACAAGTGGGCCTGTGCAGGTACACCATAGGCGCACTCATGTATGTGGGACTAGAGAGCCCGACCAGTTTGAACCCTAACGTTACCCCCAAGCGCAGCTACACCCTCTCCATTCTGGAGGAGAGAGGAGCAGTGTCTGAACCCTGCGACACAGCACGTGTGGAGCCGTACAGGAAACAGCTGCCACTCCTCTTCCCTGAGAATGTGGAGGGGATGGGGCTGTTGGACACAGGGGGACAGCACATCGTGGCCATCACTCAGCACTACGTCAAGAAGTTCGACTCCGCCGCCGCCAAGAGAGTGGTTGACGATGTGAGAAGGCGAAAACAACCGCGATTTAGCAGGGATCCTCCCGATAACTCTGCGGTTATGTTGTTTGAAGAACTGAAAAGAATCCTCGTTTCATATTCGATAGGACAGGTCCCCCTGGTTACGGCTAAAGACTTGCATATCACTTCGTTAGATTTCGCAGATAAGACACACGAACTGGCTACAGTTGAGAGAAACCTGGACACTTTCGCTTGTGCCAACAGCCCCAGTTTCTCAGAAATGTTTGAGATAGCTCGGGAGAAGGTGACAAAATCCGATCTACTCGACCAGGCGAAATTCCTCCTGTCGAATGAGAGTCTGCTGATGATTCCAGAATACCGTAAGCGTATCCAAGTCCTGCAGAATCTCGAGTACGTGGATGGAGGAATGCTGCCTCAGATGAGGGGGAAGATCGGGTGTGGGTTTTCTGTCAATGAGCTACTGTTCACTGAACTGATTGTTGACAACTTCTTCTATGAATACACACCAGAGGAGTCCGTGGCTCTGCTGTCGTGTATAATCTTCCGACAGAAGACGGAGGAAGCTAATCTCAACGAAAAGTTTGCACGAGGCCGTGACGGGATTTTAGAGATAGCTCGCCGGATTGTTGAGTGTGAGCGAGAGTGTGGACTTCCTGTCTCCACAGATGACCTCCTGGAACAGCTGAACTTCGGGCTGACGCAGGTGGTGTACGAGTGGGCGATGGGCAAGACGTTCGCAGAGATAATGGAGATAACGGACGTGCATGAAGGCATCATCGTGCGCTGTATCCAGCAGCTGAACGAGACCTGTCTCAGCATTCAGAAGGTGGTGCACACACTGATGGGCACGGATGAGCTGAGTGAAAAGATGAAGAAGGCCAGCGACTGCATTAAGAGAGATATCATTTTTACTGGTAGCCTATACATACATTGAGCTGATATTTCTGCATTAAAATGTACATCTGACTTAGCTAGATGTAAAATATCTTGAATGCTTATCTGTAGTTAGTTTATAATGAGCAATTGAGCATACATACGACTAATATGATTAGTCATTACTCAGTAAGAAGTGAAGTTAGTGTTGTCGTACTTTTAGTTGAATCTCCTTGGGGGAAATTATGGATATCAGCAGTCTAGCTAGCGAACTAGAAAGGACATTTTATTATAATTACTCCTATGCTTACATTCTCAGCTTACGGAAATATGAGTAAGATGTATATAAATATGCTGAATACATAATTGTTGAAGAATATATAAATTTCCACACTGAATCAATGGGTCTTCCTCCTTGTGCCATTTCAAATTGGTCAATTCAAGTAAGATAAACAATCTCGTGGTAGTATTCAATTTAAATAATATCACAAATGCTTTCGATAATTATACTCCCGTAGAAGGAACATATAGTATACGTATACTTTATTAGAATTTAATTGTTTGAAAGCACACATTTTATCACTTTACTGTTTCATTGTAAACCAGTGTCAATAGCATATTACCAACTCAAAATAAGATATCTTAACAAGTTTTATACGTTTTCAGTTTCATATTATCCAAGGATATAGTATTGACCGGTATTGACCAGTTTTGACCGGTAAAAACCGGGTTTTTCCCACTGTCCGTCCAAAACCAGTTTTGGACAGGACAAAACCCAACCCTGGACTCCATCGACATTTCTAATACATACGAGCGCGTCAAACATTCGAACGAACGAACTATCAAACCAAAATGATTGAATTTTGTTAGAATACAAGCCAAACGCAATTGTAAAATTATAATACTATTGCATGAGTACTCAACTAATTCTCTGCTAGTAAGAATGGTGTGCATGAGATGGGAAAATATTCACACAATTAATAATGTTTTGGGTTTGCATAAACGTGTTTAAACACGTTCGCTGAATTAAATAGCTGTATTTAACCCTAGATTATCGAAAACTCGCGATATCGCGGATGTTTCCAACCATTTTCCATAAAGTTGTACCACTTTGGTACATTTCCGTAGTCTTAGGTTAACCTCCTAAATTACCTGGGGTCATTTCTATTTGTAGCAAAGACCTCACACTTCTAAGGTTTCCCCGCCCAAAATGACTTACCGTATTGCTTCGAATAAGCGCCCGGGCGCTTATTTATTTCGTGCACCCTTTAGACCCGGCGCTTATTCAAACCTTTTTTTCATTCGCTATTTTTACCCGGCGCTCTTTTTTTGTTTACTACATTGACTGCCACTTTTATTTTTGCCACAACTGAGAATGTTAGTTCTATTAAAAAAAGATAATGTAATGTTTCAAAAAGCACTTGGATATATGCCACTACTGAGAATACTAGTTTAATATGATGTTCAGAGAACTAAAATGCCCCGGCGTCCGACGCTTATTCGAGCCCCGGCGCTTATTCAGGGAAATACGGTAATCGGAAATGAGTTAGCAAAAATCTTGCGCCATTTTAATTATCCTTACTATTAAAACTCGATTATTGTATATATATATATATATATATATATGTAACGAATTGATTGAAGAAACTGCCGGGCGCAGAAGGCTGATTTTTGGCATGTGGGAGTCTTTTGGCTATGGCTCCAGTAAGTTCTGAGTTCAGAGCAAAATGTCGACTCATCATGGAATTATGACGTCATTGTCACATTTTTAAAAGTTAAGCAACACAGTTATTCGGGCATAACTCAGCCATTATAGGAGATAGAAGGCTGAAATTTTAATAGAATCTGTATACTAACATACCTCACATATGATGCGACTTTCATCAAAAAATGATGACTCATCACTTTGTTATGACGTCATCATTACGCATCAAAAATTTTTAAATTGACAAATTTGGTGATTTTTCGAGTGAAATCGGTTTTAACACTAAGATGGACATATTTAGAGATGTCACCTCCAGGCGACCGAATGGAGCCTCCGGCGGACACAAAGTGTCCGCCAGCCGCGCAGCGCAAGCAAGCGAAGCGCGCTTGTTTATATGAAATAGAATCGTGTGAATCGCATATAATTTATCAGGTTGATCTGAATATATGATATTCGAACTCTATGCCCCATGTCAACCGTTGCAAGCTAGTCTCTAGCGGAGTCTAGCCTATTTTTGTAATTTGTTTATTTTATGTATCTATTGTAAACAAAAGTAAACAAATTATTTATCACATAGATTCGAAAATACGATTTTCAGAATCTACACCCCTAAAAAACCCATGTCAATCGTTGGAAACCAGCTTCTAGCATATTTTTCTAAATTCGTCAAATGGTGTGAAATATGTATATAAAGTTGTTAAAATATGCACATAACCTTTTTTATTGTTATACACTATAATCAAATTAAGAATATCAAACATAAGTTGTGGCTTTGAAGTATTTTAATAACAATGGCAATCTATTGTAAAATTTTATTTTCCTAGAATTAACGCCCGCACAATCTCCCAATACTTCTTCATCTCATAAATAACTTCTACCTAAATTTACTTTGATTGTTAGCAAGTAATGGCACAATGTATTAACACAATGAAACTAACCAAGTAACATTACATTTGATTAGACATGAATGCTCAAGTAATTATGATAAAACTTATTCAGCATGATATTCCAATGATTAAGTTTGAAATGACGGATGTTAACGGTTAAAGATTCTAAATTTTCCTAAACAATGATTGATACGTTCCAATTGATGATTATATAAGCATGTATTAGTGTAGTCAATAAATCAGATAGTCTTGTTGTAGATGCGGCATGAAGAGTTTGACTGATAAGGAAATCTCAAGCTACGCCTCTCAGTGTAGAGAGTTCGACTTGGATGGGTATGTAGGCATGGTTATATCCGACAGCGGAATTCTGAGGAAACGAAGGTCCTCCCTAATCCTGTGCTACCTCAAATTGAAAGGGAACTTGCTGTTCTACTTCAGAGTGGGCGAGAAGGGAGAGATAGTGGAGAGTCAGTTGGAGGGATGCCAGGTGTTAGAGGGGTGTGTCCCTCGTGTTGATGACGGGATCAATGATGAGTACAGATACAGAATCTTGCTGATATACCCGCACATCATGGAGGACAAGTTAATATTCACTTTCTACGTGCGGGACAAGCAGGATGCTGATGCGTGGGAGAGAGCCTTGAGTACCAACAGCTACGAGTCCCTCAGGAAGAAGTTCAGCCAGCTGAGAAGCCACCTGCAGGAGGCCACCGGAAACGACCCCGTGGAGGGAACTTACTTCGCTTGTAAACCCGTTTGGGATTCTCCCCCGGTAGAAACACCACGCCCCGCCACGACCTATTCAGAAGATGCCAGCCTTCCCTACCTGGAGTTCTCCATCGCCTGCTCCAGCCTAGTGCCCATCAGTCCTGACTCAGTCCCCAGTCCCATGATAAAGGTGAGTCTATTCGATGAGAGTCAGGAGAAGTGGATGAAGTTCGGACAGACCGAGACGGTGTCCAACTGTGCAGACCCTCAATTCGTGCACACCATCAGTCTAACAGAGGATCAGGTCAAGTCCCACTCCAGGGTTCGATTAGAGGTGTATGACGTCAGGAATAAGAAGGAAGGGATCGTTAGTAGGATCGGACAGGCTGACTGTAAGCTCTCTCTCCTCAACCAAGGGGATGGGTTGAATACCCTGGAGATAAAGGGGGCAGACGAAGAGGAGAACCTGAAAGGTTTCATCTACCTCCAGAGCTCAAACACGAACGGAGACAATAGTCGAGCTCAGTTGGTCGCTAAGCGTCTGACTCAATATATGCAGAGCACGGATGAAAACCAACGGAGACACGAGGACCTCCTCACCATCTCTAAAGAGGTACAAGACCACTCCCTCACGAATAACTCCATCACCAGCACCTACCGACTGCCGCAGATAGGCAGCCCCGAGGCCCTGCGCGTGACTGAGATAATGAGCGAGTCGAGGCAGGTGTGGGAGATCTCCATCTCTCTGATACAGGTCTGCATCGTGGAGGAGACGGAACAGCTGATGGAGCTGGAGGAGTTGAAGGGACTGAATCAGCTGTGGGAAGACCGGATGCAGGACCTGTTGGAGGAGAAGAAATCCTTCGTGAACCACTACCGCACCTCCATCGACGACCTCTCCAAGCACGAGGCGAAGAACTTATCTTTCAAACGCAGCATTGACAAGAAGGTCTCGTGGATGGAGTGCGTGCCCACCAACCTGCACGTGCAGACTATGAAAGTGAACTCAGGCAAGTCCTCGGACCCTTCCAAAGTCAGCTCTCAATACGACACCATCACGGTGGGCTGTCCCACCGCCTACAACCTCAAGTACAAGAACGGAGGTCTGAGGAGGCTGCTGGTGGGAGAGACGCCGCTGTTCCTGCAGAACCAGCAGGAGAAGAAGATCCGAGACCTGCTGGCACAGCTGCCTCTGCTCATGAACAACCTGAAGAAGAACGTGTACGAGGTGCTGAAGCATGCGTGCAGGAAGCAGCGCCTGGAGATGAACCAGTCCATGTGCGATCTGTACAAGTGGATGGGGGCGGACTTCTACTCCGCGATGGCCACCCCTCTCATCCAGGAGAGTCTCATCTCCCTGCAGCAGGCCAAGATGGCGCCCGCCTCCCCCAGCAAGCGAGGACAGTCAGTGGTGTTTAATAACGCAGAACTCCAGAACGATCCGCTCACGTTCGGTTTCTCAGGCAGTGAACTGGATAGCCTGAGTCTTCTGGAGAGTGACTACTCCCTCACTGACATGATTAAACGGACGGAGAACCATCTCAACACACTCAACACTCAGGTGAATGAGTTCGTGGAGGATGATTTCAGAGGGAAGCTACAGCAGGAACAGTGGGATCTCATTCTGAAGCCGAATGCTGATGCTCTGTTAGAATCGGCCCACTTGATGTTCAGTCAGACTCGGCTAGCTCTCTTGTTCAGTATTTATAAGGAGTACTACCAGCTGAGTGAGTGCGGGTACCCGTCAGGTGAGAAGGGGGTCCGACACCGGAGAGACATCTGCTTCATCCAAGCAGCTGCCACCATCGCTGTCTCCTTCTCCATCCACCTGAAGAACAATTTTCTCGATTGGAGTTTCATGGCACAGCTCCACAACATCGGGTTTCTCTTGCACTGGGAGTCTCTGATCAGTACCTCAGGGGAGGAGAACTCTATGCTGGAGGATATTGAAGTGACGAAATACGATATTAACCAGAGTTTATTCTTCCAAATTATTTCGCTACAAGACGAGCTATTCGATGATAAGCCGATTATAAAAGGCACCAGGTCACGCGTCATCATTCAGATTCCCGTGTCTCAGTCCATATTCGATCTGCTGCCCTACCCCCTGCAGACGGGACAGCTTATCAAGGTTATTTGGGTCCTTTTCAATATAGGCATAAACGAATTTCAGACTCTAGCAGATCGCATCGGGGACTCGACTATTCAGGCGAGAATTAACCAAAAGTCTCTCTCAGACCTGCACAAGTACTTCTTGAAGTACTCGGAACTGTTCCTCTTCGCAACTGAGACACTAGGAAAGAATGTAGAAGTCTGTCAAAAGAAGTTAGAGAATTTGATTGATATGATGAATATCCGTAAACTGAAAAATGTCGAAATCTTGCAGCTGTCTGCTCAACTATGTCGCGATATGAACGGGTCCCGTATCATCTCTTGTAAGAGTGGGAAAGACCGCACGGGAATGTCTGTCACATTGGAACTGTGTCAGATTCTCCTTCAGAAACATAATTTGAGAGAAGATATATTCCAAAAAACCCTCGACACCATGAGATTGACCGGCACACGTATTTATAATGCAGAAAAAAACGTCGGTGAGCGCTGCTACGCGTTCAACAGATTGCAACGGATGATGATCCCAGTGGATTACAGAGCTCCAGATGGGAGCTATAAGAAGCTACAGACATAGCTTTTCCAGACCTGTTTTAATCAGATGAGCCATCCCTGCTGTCGAATTTTACCCGGCGCTTCAACATTTATCTTAGGGAATGTTCGCTTCCTAATTATTTACTTGAATTTGTTAATTTTATTGTTTGTATATATACGTCTAGCGATGTTAATCGTTATTTTAGAAAATAGCAGTATTTTATTTAATAGCTGGTCTATTGATTGTCGCGAAGTGTGGAAATGTGGAAAGCTGCACTGTATAATGTATTAATTTATATATGCAATACAGTGGTCGGGAATTAGGGTAAATTACCCCGTCGGGGTAATTTCAGGTTTTCTGGAGGTAACGAGACCCGGCATGAAGAGAATAGTATGGACGCAACTTTAGAATGAGTGCAGCCAATTTCAAATTGCCACAATTCATATTATAGTAGTAGTATATCAAGTACCAGTTTGCCATTAGACTAGCTATGATTATAATTAGATTCAGTAGTTCTACAGTCAGGTTGCCTTGTATATACCAAATGAAACTGCTTGGTTTTCCGTGTTTTATCAATATAGTTTGTAGGTCGGGGTAATGGTGATGCGCTGAGCTCTTGAAATGGAGTATTAGTCAAACCTAATTCCCGACCACTGACGTAATCTATTCCATCGCGTAGTAATACTTCAGAGATTGTGTTTTATGTTGAGATTGGTTATAAAATACTAAATTATTAACTGTGTACCATGGCCGTCTGTCCGCGATCCTGCGAAATTTAACAGTTCGATTTCTACCAAATTTGGCAGGTTGTATCCCTCTATAGTTTAGATCTCCACCATATATCTTTTTTTGCGAAATTCCATTACTTCCGGTTTTTATTAGTACAAGCGCGCTTCGAAGGGAGATATCATCTCTAAATATGTCCATCTTAGATTTAAAATCGATATCACTCGAAAAAACACCAAGTTTGTCAATTTTAAAATTTTGATGCGTAATGATGACGTCATAACAAAGTGATGAGTCATCATTTTTGATGATAGTTGCATCATATGTGACGCATGTTAGTATACATATTCTATTAAAATTTCAGCCTTCTATCTCCTATAATGGCTGAGTTATGCTCGAATATCTGTGTTGCTTAACTTTTAAAAATGTGACAATGACGTCATAATTCCATGATGAGTCGACATTTTCGTCTGAGCTCAGAACTTACTGGAGCCATAGCCAAAAGACTCGCACATGCCAAAAATCAGCTTTCTGCGCCTGGCAGTTTCTTCAATCAATTCGTTACAGATATATATATATATATATATATACACAAACAATAATCGAGTTTTAATAGTAAGGATAGAATCAAAATTACCACAAAGCTATTTAAAATTAATGAAATTTCAACGCTGCTAACATAATATACCTATGGACTTGTAATTCGAAAGCAGACATCATCGCCTCAATTTTCAACACACATATCTCTTTTCTGTAATAAATGCTAGGCAAGCTGCTTTTTATGACTTGAATCAGTGACTGGGACATTGACCAAGTTTCTACCTCCTTTATGAATTCATAATCCCCATCAGATTCTTATAAGTGTTTCAATTTTTCTGAATATACTTATGTACAAGCGCGCTTCGCGCTTGCTTGCGCTGCGCGGCTGGCGGACACTTCGTGTCCGCCGGAGGCTCCCTTCGGTCGCCTGGAGTCACATTGGTTAATTATAAGGGAGATAACATCTCTAAATATGTCCATCTTAGTGTAAAACCGATTTCACTCGAAAAATCACCAAATTTGTCAATTTTAAAATTTTTGATGCGTAATGATGACGTCATAACAAAGTGATGAGTCATCATTTTTTGATGAAAGTCGCATCATATGTGAGGTATGTTAGTATACAGATTCTATTAAAATTTCAGCCTTCTATCTCCTATAATGGCTGATTTATGCCCGAATAACTGTGTTGCTTAACTTTTAAAAATGTTACAATGACGTCATAATTCCATGATGAGTCGACATTTTGCTCTGAACTCAGAACTTACTGGAGCCATAGCCAAAAGACTCCCACATGCCAAAAATCAGCTTTCTGCGCCCGGCAGTTTCTTCAATCAATTCGTTACAGATATATATATATATATATACAATCATCGAGTTTTAATAGTAAGGATGTATTTATAAGTACTCAGAGCCAAATCACATATCTACGTACTAAGGGCATTAGTCGATCGTGAAAAAGAATATCGCGATCCCGATCGTTTTTATTAGTTGACAGTTGACACATAATTTTAATCAAAACTAAAATTCGAAATAACTATCAAACTCAGCTATCAAAATACGTAATAGTCTTTTAGTACTGGAAGAAGACTCAATTTGGTAACAGCATTGAAAAATAGAATAAGTTAGTGATGGTGAGGAGAGAAGACAGTACAAATATCCATATTGCATCAGATCATCCGATTTTGGTATATAGTTATAATGTAGATATTTAGTGAGTTATTAACATATACCATATACAAGCGCGCTTCGCTGCTTGCCCTGCGCGGCTGGCGGACACGTTGTGTCCGCCGGAGGCTCACATTGATTAATTACAAGGGAGATAACATCTCTAAATATGTCTGTCTACTGCTAAAATCGATATCATTCGAAAAATAATCAAATTTTTAAATTTTTTTTGATGTGTAATGATGATTGATGACGTCATAACAGAGTGATGAGTCTTCTTTTTTTATGATAGTTGCATATGTAGGGTATATTAATATACACATTCTATTATTCCACCATGACATACATTCCTTTCTGTATTTATCTGGCAGTTATCTATTGCAAGACTCATGCGGACACAAACCGCGCAACGCAAGCAAGCAAATCGCGTTTATGCAATATTAATTACTCAACGCAAATTGGGAGTGGTCATGTCTTAATTAATGATACCAATAGAGAGAAAGCATGCAAAATTGATGGAGGTATAGCACTATAGTGCATTTTCAATTCAGCCAGATAACATATCCATGGCCTTAATTTTAGATGAGGGTTTCCACTAAAAAAGTTGCGGATCTTTTCGTTTCTACTATTAGAACTATTTTGAATCCAATTCAAAATTTTGTCAAGCATAATGCACCTTTATTGAGACAGAGTATCCGCCCCTGACTGTAACATGTCTCCTCTGAGCGAATTAGATATAAGGTCACTGTTAATAGTGAACTTGTCTCAGCTCCAAAAAGGGCCTTCAGTGGGGATGTGGATGGGCCGTATTTGAGGTTCGTACTAAGTTTTCTCAATAATTCTGAATTTCTGAGCCAAGATGTACTCTTTAGCAAGGTCATTCTCATACACTGCAATATGCAGTTATATGTTCCAGTATTTCTCACTCGTATTTATACTCAATTTAAATATTAGCACAAAATGATTAATACAATTATGTCATCTCTTCTCCAGTCAAAGATAAATTACAGCGTGGAGGTTATAATTGCAAAATTGCAAAAAGCCCACTTTCGGACGGGAATGAGGTTGAAATTTGTTGTTTTGCACCAAAAATCTCACCAAGCACCCTTTGGATTTTTTTTTTACCTAAAGTGCCCGCATTGCAATAACATTGAATATATAAATTTTGAGAATATCCCAAAAATATTGCTCAAAAAGTCGCCCCATCGTCTCTTTTACAAAATGACTGGTTTCAAATTTTGATCTCATCCTGTTACTCCTATTGCTAGTATTAAACTAAATTAGAATCTGTTATTATTTCAAAACGTGTTTGTTACTATCCTAATAAATACATTCCAGGGAACGTCTTCACTAGATTGGCTGTAGCGGCCGCAGCATTTCAAGACTTTGCTAACTATGAAAGTATGAAAGCAATCAAGGCTGAAGGAATTTTAATACCGCGTTGCTTGCGGCGGGTAAGAGTGCGGCACTTAAAAGGCTAGTGACCTTTTTAAAATGTCACTGGTAAAATTGGTGGTGGAAATAGTGACAATAAGTGACATAGCTAGAACATTTCCCTTGCCCAACAAATTATTTCCGTCTTGATATTGTGAGTTAGTCTGTCTCGAGTTATAAAAGAAATATATATAGTCCCTGCAAAAAGTATGGACTATTGTATGTAAAATATGAATATTATAGTTTTAGCAAAAATAACAAATTTTAATATTGCAGAATATTTTTTGTCAATTTAATGCAATGAAAATCTCGAGTCTACTCTTTCTATAACACGAAAAGTATGAAATATTTAATTAAAATATATTATATGTTTATTACCGGGATAAATTAAAAATAAATAGAAAATACTAAAATATCCCAGACTTTTTGCCGGGACTGTATATGACATAGCAAGCCATAACTTTCACTATTCAGATCATCAAAGAATTTCCTAAGTTGTACTTTCAACCATCTTACCTTGTATTAGGGATGTTTACATGTGTGATCATATCAGAAAACCTCGGAGATGAAAGTGATAATCAAATTATGTATTTGAATGATATCATACTCGTATTGTAGCTGACGCTAAAATGTTTCATCTTAGCATAATTATAGTCCTGCAGCTGGTGAAAGTACGAATGATACAACTAAACGAAATAACAGCTTATCTCCCTAGTTTCACATTCTGCCATGTTGCGTGTGATTAGACTAACCACCCGATTAAACCACAGTTTGGGACTGAAGAGATGGCAGAGCTCAACTCCTAAACCTTTCTTCTATCAAGATGTGCTATCTCTCTCTGCAACATCAGAAACGACACCCTACCGACTCATCACCTCAGACTATGTATCTCCCATGAGTGTCAACAACCGCGAATTTTTAAAAGTAGACAGCTCTGCCTTTACCATTCTGACTAAAGAGGCCATGACAGACATCGCACACCTGTTGAGGCCAGCACACCTGCAGCAGCTGGCCGGCATCCTGAGAGACCCTGAGGCTACCAACAACGATAAATTCGTGGCTCTTACTCTGCTCCGAAACGCGAATATTGCTTCTGCCATGGTGCTGCCTGGCTGTCAGGACACAGGCACCGCCATCGTGATGGGGAAGCGTGGCCACGACGTCTGGACGGACGGGCGGGACGAGGAGCACATAGCGCGGGGAGTGTACGAGACCTATACCGAGAGGAACCTCCGCTACTCACAAGTCTCTCCTACGGACATGTTCACAGAGGTAAATACGGGCACCAACCTCCCCGCGCAGATAGAACTCTTCGCCACCCGCGGAAACGAATACAGGTTCCTGTTCATTGCTAAGGGAGGCGGCTCTGCCAACAAGACCTTTCTCTACCAACAGACCAAAGCGGTCCTGAATCGTGAAAAGTTGCTCCGCTTTCTCGACGAGAAGATCAAGACCCTAGGCACAGCCGCTTGCCCCCCCTACCACCTGGCCGTGGTGATAGGCGGACTCAGCGCCGAGATGACTCTGAAGACGGTGAAGCTGGCCTCCACCAAATACCTGGACGCCCTCCCGACCGCCGGAAACCAGCAGGGACAGGGGTTCCGGGATGTGGAGATGGAGCAAGAGGTGTTGAGACTGACGCGGGAGAGCGGGATTGGCGCTCAGTTCGGTGGGAAATACTTCTGCCACGATGTGCGGGTGATTCGGCTACCGAGACATGGTGCTTCATGTCCCATCGGAATAGGGGTGTCGTGTTCCGCAGATAGACAGGCGCTAGGCAAGATCACGCGGGAGGGGGTCTTCTTGGAGCAGCTGGAGAGGGAGCCTGGGAAGTACCTCCCCGAGGTGACAGATACCCAGCTGTTAGGAGGTGAGGCGGTGAGAATAGACCTGAATCGCCCAATGGAGCAGGTGCTAGCAACTCTGAGTGAGTACCCCATCAGGACTAGACTCAGTCTTTCCGGGACGTTGGTCGTGGCACGGGACATCGCGCATGCCAAGCTGCAGGAGAGACTAACCGCAGGTGAGGGACTGCCGCAATACATCAAGGACCATCCCGTATATTATGCCGGCCCCGCCAAAACCCCTGAGGGAATGCCGTCCGGTTCGTTCGGTCCCACGACCGCAGGGAGGATGGACTCGTACGTGCATCAGTTCCAGGAGAGCGGGGGCAGTATGGTGATGCTCGCGAAAGGTAACAGGAGCAGGCAGGTGACGCAGGCATGTAAGAAGCACGGCGGCTTCTACCTCGGCTCCATCGGCGGGCCTGCTGCTATCCTAGCTCGCAACAACATCAAACAGATGCAGGTGCTGGAGTACCCGGAACTAGGGATGGAGGCTGTGTGGAAGATTGAGGTGCAGGACTTCCCTGCGTTCATTGTTGTAGATGATAAGGGGAACGACTTCTTCCAAGAATGGCAAATCTGATCCCTGCTCCCAACCTGCTAGCGTCTGCATTTATTTATACCTTGTGAGTAGGATGTATTGGGATAATTTGGCAAGAGAGTTCGTCGAATTCGGTAATCGTTTGGCTTAATTTGCTGATTTTGCTAATGAATTTATCTAATCACTCGAAATTCAAAGTGTCCCGTTACCTCCGTCTCTGGTGACTTCACTCTGATCCCAAAACATTTAATCTCGCGTGGTTGGTTTGCGTATATGTTTTTGTCTGTAGGCGATGCCACCTGTTCAAATTTCCATGAACTCTGTAACACGACACAATTGAAAATTTCCCCGGGAATTCCAACCTTGAACTCATCACTTGCATCATGTTGTGCCTACGCGATATCTCTAGTTTACCAGCTTGCAGTGGTATTTAATTGTATTTTAATCAAATTCTTCTTATAATCTCAGGTTCAGGTTCCCACGTGCTTTCAATATGGCCTTGTACGGTTAAGCTATGTTCAAATTAATTAATCAAGAAATAAGATACTCTGTTATCTGATTTTTACTTTGTACGAGGTTGATTTGCAATTCATATTCTATCATACTTTATTAAGATTTCATTATTGAATGACAGAATATAATTCACAAGAAATAAGTGAGATAACCAAACTTTCAATAAGACAAAATATCTGGAAACACCTTGAAGATAACAACATAGCTCTCTTCCCACGTCCTGTTTTCAACCGGATACCCAACTACAAGGGTGCACAGGCTGCTTGCCAAAACATTGCCAGATTAGATTAATTTAAAAATGCGAAATCTATCAAAGTCAATCCCGACAAACCTCAAGAAGAAATGCGTTTTCTGGTCTTGGAGAATAACAAACAGTTGTATGTTCCTACGCCTAGGCTAAAATGTGGATTGATTAATAATATTGAAGTGCCAAAAGCCGCGAATAAGGAAGCACTCCGTAGGTGTGCTAGTCACGACGGTATCAGAGAGTTCGGGAGAGAAATTGACCTTGATGAAGATGTGCGAATTGGCCTGGTTATAACAGGGTGTGTGGCCGTGTCTAAGGACGGCTGGAGGGTAGGAAAGGGGGAGGGGTTCGCAGACCTCGAGTATGCTATGATGCTCTCACTGCGAATTATCACACCTGAGACGGTTGTCATCACCTCTGTACACGACTCTCAAGTAGTAGAGATCCCGGGATGCATAATGCGGCCATATGACATGCCTGTCGATATTATAGTAACGCCGACACAGGTAATCAGGTGTCCGAGGAGAGAGAAGCCCCCCGGTATCATCTGGAGTGAGCTGACACTCGAGAAGCTGTCTAGCATCCCTATTCTGAATATTCTGAGGGAGAGGGAGTACACGTTTGGCACCGATGTGACTCTAACGAGGAGAGAAGAGACTAGTGCTGAGATGCGACGTAGAGGTAGGGGTAGGGGTAGGGGTAGAGGTAGGTATCAAGGTAGGTATCAAGGTATCGGGGCATCAGAGGATATTTTACTTGGAGGGGAAAGGGGGAATTATAATTATTCTGATGGCAGATACAGAGGGAGGCCAACAAGAGTTAGGGGAGGAAGGGGGGCTAGTAGGGAACCTGCTAATATCCATGGAAACAGCAATTTTTTTCCAGAAGACACATCTAAATATGAAGTAATCAGTTTTACAGATTTCATTTCAAAACAAAACGATAGAAGCTGACCTATCTCAGAGTATTTATACCCTTGAGTTTTTTATTTCTTTTAATGTATTCTCTTCAATGATTGTATCGTTGATAATAATTAAAAAACAAATTAAAATGTCGGTCGACAGACCGATAGTGTAGCTCCAACATGATGGACGTATAATCCCGTATTATACTTGTATGCATACATACACATGCTAATGTCATGCTCAATATTTACATTATTGACATTTATGTGTAAGAATTGGATTCTCCATAATGAAATGCCATAATACTGTATATATGTATTAGTTGAGATATCGTTTCTAGCGTAAATATTGCATCGTGTATGATGACTTTGATAACGTAATTGTTTAATGAATTAAGCAAAGTTATCATTTCTGGAGTACATATGATATAGTATCAGCAATTCAGCATGTGAGATATAATATACGCTTATAATTCAGATTTCAACTCTAATGACAGGGGCGTGGTGCAAAACTCAATATCTCCTTTGCATAAGTGTGGCTCTAGTCTAGTATCAGGACATAAATAATGCAAGTGTGCAATGTATTTACAGAAACTCTACAAATGTTGTCTAGTTTGTATCTTATGTTTGTGCTTGCAAGCTAAATCACCATAGTTTTAATTTTCGTAAAAATTAAGGGGAACTTCTTAATCATTACTGACACAAAAAAGTAGAAAAAATTAAGGATGCGCGTAGATGAATTTTATTAATTGCTTCTCTCCATACGACTACATAATTAAACCACAAAGATTGAATAGAGAATCGTCATTTTATGAACCCAAGTGAATTTCTGCTTGGTGGAATAGCTGCAGTGTGTGCTGGATTCTTTACGAATCCTTTAGAGGTGATCAAGACCCGCCTCCAGTTACAGGGGGAGTTGAGAGCACAAGGCACCTATACACGACACTATAGAAACACGCTACAAGCCTTTTACACGGTCGCTCGGAACGACGGACTGCGGTCCATTCAAAAGGGGCTCGGACCTGCGCTCATGTACCAGGCTGTTATGAATAGCGCAAGGCTGGGAACATACCAGGTTCTCATGAATACAGGAGCAGCGCATGATGAAAAGGGTAGAACGATGCTCCCAGTGACCATAGCATTCGGCGCGTTGTCTGGTTGCCTGGGTTCTTTCGTGGCTAGTCCCTTCTACATGGTTAAGGTACATCTACAAGCTGCGAGTGCTGCCTCCATTGCAGTTGGATACCAGCATAGTCATAGCAGCGGGAGCAGCGCGCTCCTGGAAGTATACCGAAAAGCCGGAGTGTTCGGTCTATGGAGGGGCGTTTCCGGGGCGATGACTAGGGTGACAATAGGGTCAGCCGCGCAGCTGAGCACATTTTCACAATTTCAGTCTTTCCTTTCAGAATATCTGGACAAGAAACGCACTGATATGAGCGTGCTTATCGCTTCGAGTTTAGTTAGCGGGTTGGTGGTTTGTCTACTCATGACACCTTTCGACGTCATATGCACTCGGCTATACAACCAAAACGTGGATAAACATGGAAAAGGTGTGATGTACAAGAATATACTCGACTGTGGTGTTAAGATCTTGAAGAACGAAGGTTTACAAGCTTTCTACAAAGGACTAGGACCACACTATTTCCGAATTGGACCCCATACACTACTGAGCTTGGTATTCTGGGGTAAATTTAGGCACATCTACCAAATATTGACTGAGAGTCAGTCTGACAATTAATGATAGGATACTTAGTCATCTCATGTTTGTACTCTCTATTTCCACATCACGAATGTCTGTTTTAGGTATATATTATTTATTGGTCGACTAATCCAAGAAACAATTATTTTTCTATTTCTATAGATGGTGTAATATGTATATAGCTAAAATCATCCCCGCCATGGCCTGCTTACATTTTGAAAAGAGTTAGATTGACTAAAAAACTGCGAGGTCGTGTCACAACACGACCTGACTTATACAAGTGGTTGATATTGTTTTTGAATCTGAGAAGGAAGGGGTGGTCATGTCTTGTATCTATGACTTGTACATAGATGAGATACGATACTGTCTTTCAGAAATTAATTGAAATTGAATCAACTTTGAAACAATATCCATTATGGTTGATTTGAGAAAAACTGCAACCAATGCTTTATAAAATAACATCTATCATACTTTATTTATTATTGTTGTTGTGAGCAACACACTGGGTTTCTTGGGGATGCTGCGCGGCTTACAAACAGTATGTATTGTCCTCCTCAAAAAAGTTTTATTCTTGGATGCTCTACTATTGATCCTCTTCTACTTTTGGCTTCTATGAACCAACAATTTTAACTTAACTCTTCCACATAATTTTTGTATGAGTTAGTGACTCATAAAAAAATATCGTACTCTTGGATTCTACATAGTGAAATACCCTACTCTAGTGGTTTGATCTCACTTACAGTCGGGGTCGCTTATTATGAACCACCAGGGGACCAAAATAATTGTTCACAATAGAAAGACCTCATATTAAGCGAACTTGACTTAATACTAATCCTATGTAAGGATAATATATATCTAAAATTGGGACCAGAAGGCTTTGTTCATAATAAACGAATGTTCATATTAACCGGGTTCATTATAAAATGCGACCCTGACTAGTATATCTTTAAACTGAGCTATGCAGTGGTGGTGTTAAAATATGAACATACGCTTATAAAAACCGGAAGTGATGAGATTTCGCGAAAAAATGACAGTGCACATCTACACCATAAAGAAATCCTATATACGAAATTTGGTAAAAATTATACTTTTATATTTCGCAGTAGCGCGCGTACGGACATACGGAGGGACGTGGTACGCCGTCCATGCCATAACGGCATTTCCCTACAGGAGCTAGAGTCTACTCTAGATTGAGGGTTTCAAGGTAATTCAGTATCTAGGTTTTAAAAAAGTGATTTGATACACTGATGAGGATTTTTCACTTCTATACAATGCAATAATAGGTCCCTCTTCTTGTTTACTCCTAATTGTGATCCTACAAACACTTAATTGTTTACACCTTCCACCCTAATTTCCCTTGACGGTGTTAGATATATTACTTTACCAGCTTCCTACATTTGATGTTTTGACTCCTCAGAATTGTTTATTCTAAATCAAGAGCACTTCTTTAGGTTCCCATAACTGATGGATTCCCAGTATTTTTTCAGATTTAGCAAGTCACAGTGCCAATAATTTGTAACCCATGTTAATATTCACACAACCACCCTATCATAGAATTCTTTAATCTTGTATTCGTATACATTGAAAATATATCATTACTGAGAGAAATTATAGAAACGTGGGTGGGTGCGTAAAATTTGTACTAAAAATATAAATCATTCGAAAAGCGATGAATTAATGAGTTTTCTTCCTCTTCTTTTCCATATTCGTGTCGATTATAGAGCCTTTTCTGGAGTTTTTCAATCTGTTTTCACTTTTTTGCGTGATTTTGACCATTATTTGTTGCCCTTCGTAAAAATCTAGGATCTGCGGGGTCAGAGAACCGTCGTTTAACTCAATCCAGTTCTTGATGTGAGATTTGTACGATATTTTCATGGAATTTTCGGGACTAAGTTTTAGAGTGAGTCTGATTTGAGTTTCTAAATTTTGAAAATTAGCCACTCTGCTCATATAGATGACCTTCTCAGTTGTATCTCCTTCTCTTTCAATTTGGCAATTCAATGCAAGGGGATAAATTTCCACTCGCAACCGTTTGATGAAGTTCCCATACTCCACTACCCATCTCCTGATCGTAGGTCCAGTAACGCCGTATGCCTTTTCTAATCGCATCCATGCGGCTATTGGAACTAACTTATAGTCAATATTATGCACTAGTTTATCCCTAAGCAAACCCGTGGAATTGATGAGACGTGAATTATTGATTGGACCCGGATGCATGGATTTCGTATTGCGAGTTTTATCTGCGTTGCTGTAGAGTCGCCATTGCCTGAACCAATCGCAATCTACTAAACACCAAATATCCCCTTTGAGCAGTTCGCCGTTTATGAGCTTCATAATGACATTATAATCTGGTCCATCTTTTTTCTCGACTGATTTTGAACGGACTACTTTAGGAGTTCCTGGATCGCTTATGTTAGATTTAGATTGTAATTCGGTTTTTACTGGTCTTTCCATTTCCTCCTCGCAATCGCAAAACTCTCGCTTGATGTTGAATGGCATTGGTAGGTCTTTTTCTTTCTTTATAAAACTGCAGGCTTCTCGTACAGGAGATGGAACTTCAGAAAAGTCGATTTCTTCCGGTCGCTGCCAAATGGGGCTTTGTGGCTCGATGACTTGTTCTATTTTTATTTCACCACATTGTTCTATCTCTTTCTCGACTGGTTCTTTGTAGAGCTGGAATTTGATCTCGAATATTTTAGGTTTCTTATCGACTATTTCCGGTTTATCTTCTGCGATGAATTGTAAGACGCTGAGCTGGCTGAGAGGAGCAGAGTCGATTGTAGAAGGTTCAGGAGAATTTTCTATTTTCACCAGATTTAGATTTTTGGACTGATTTTGTGTGCAAAAGTAGTCGTCTATTTTGGAAGTGAGGGCTTCTTGCCTGCGATCCAAGAGACTATGAAATTTGAGGAACTCATCTTGTATGAGATCTTTGAAATGTTTCACACTTATTTCCATCTTGTATCGTCCGAGCTGTCAGTAGGTAGTGTATGATGATGTCTTATTCTTATTGACGTGTCCAACTCCTATTTATACTGAGTCTGAGCTGTGCTATTCCCCCAGATCACATTGATTCTTGATTGCAATGCACTTGAAGTTGTATGTCGATATATCAGATCGAAAGTAATACTTGGCTTAATTAAGTTGAAAGTAACCTTCGTACTAAGTTCGAGGAATTTAGAATGTGATCTGTCATCTGAGAGGTGTGACTTCTCGTGAGTTCCTCTTCGAAAATACTTTCAGAATCATTTGATTACTTTTCTAAAACGTAAATCTCTGCTTTACCTATCATTGTTTGAGATATTGCCTCAATCAGTAAAATTACATTCGTAGCAACGCAGGAATATGTTAACATTCCAATGAAAATGTCTAAATATTAATATAAAAACTGATCCATAATGATATTTCCAACACTAATTAAGCATCTATAATGCCATTAATTGCATTATAATTGCTTAATTCGTGTAGGATTTTTGTAGAATTCACACAGCCGTATCTTTAATAATTATCCCAATCAGGACGGAGTGTGGTCATCAGTGACCCCAGAGAAAATGGGGTCAGTGGTGACCCCACTCAGTCAAGTACGTATAATTTGGGCACAATGGCACGATGGGTTGCATTAGCATGAAATTTCATACTCCTCAATTTGTCTAAAAAGCTGTTTACCATATTCTAATAATATGAGAACCCAGAAATTCATCAAAACTATTTGCTTTAGACAGTCTTGTTCTTTAATTTTGGCATTCCAAAGTCAGGTAACCACAATAGATAAAATTAGAAATTCTTTAGTGTTCAAAAACTGAGTTTGGAATTCAAATTCTTATTCAACGAAAATTGAGTCAAGGCATGATTATGGGCTATCAACTATGTACTATTTTGAGCTGTCTTTAAGATGCAATACATAAATAAACAAGAATGTACAGTGGGATGCAAATATTTATAGTATGAAACCATTGTAATTTTTATGAATTCAATTCTTATTCATCATCTCTTAAAGTACCTCAGTACTAATTTTGCCTATTGTTGCGAGTTGAAACTTTGATATTTTATTGTTGAGTAGTCGATCTCGAATAAATAAAATGATTTCCAGCCCTACCGGAGTTTGCCCTAATAACCATTTGAATGTTTTTTTTCAATCGACCGCCGTTAAATCCGTCAAAAATAGGTTGAAAATTTTCCAAATTTTATTTTATGGTTGATTAGCAATTGGAAATTATAAGACTAGCACACACACCAGGCATAATCTCAAGATTCAATAATGGATTAGAGTTAGAACTATTATCGGAAGAAGGTCTTAAAGTGAGTAGTAAGTTATTCCGTCGATATAGAGAAATTTTATCTCACAAGTACATCCTTGAAGATTACATTAAGGATGTTTTACACGATTACAGTGTCAGAATGACCCACTCCTCTTATTTAATTAAAGATAAAAAATCAATCCCAGACGCTAGCGTGTTTAATTGAAGACATTAGTGATTTGTAAATTCACTTATCTTGCCAGAATATGATCAAACATCTCATTATCTTGGATATATTGTAATTTACAAATATTTTGTAAATTGTAGCATAACTGCGATGACGTCATACTTTGCGAATTTGAAGCCTTACAAAATTTCTGAACATCTCAATCGAATTAATAGGTTCGATAACCTATAGGTCAATAATACTTTTTTATACCTTATCATCAACAAAAAGTGTCAATACCACCAAAATGAGGTTTCGTGCCACTGTGAATTGGGGTCGCTGGTGACCCCACTCAGTCAAGTTCGTAGAAGTTGGGGTCTCTAGTGACCCCACTACGTCAATTTTATTATGGTCCAATTAGGGGTCAATTTTGACCCCACTCAGACAGATTAAGTGATTCATCAAATGGAATTTTTTATATCTTGACTTGGAAGAAGTTTCTGAAGCTTTAAACCTTCTATTTGTGTTTCAAGAACCTTAAGTTCATTTGTTCAATCAGCCACTGATATTATGGAATGAAAACCTGTTTCCTATAAAAAATATCTTCTTTGCCACGAATTTAGGCTTATTTCTTCAATAAATTTCGTTATTTAACACAATAAATTCCGTTATTTAACACTATTTATTATAACACTAATATTTTACCGAGTCATTGATCTCCATCACCTTTTATAAAGCTTCATAATAACCATATAGAATCTGATAATATACAGATAGCCCCCCCCCCCCCGAATGAAATAGCTGGTTGCGCCACTGTACCAGGGATACGAGGTTGGAATTTTTTCAAAATTATTGTACTAAGCGGGCATTTTATGTTAAAAAGGCCTCCTGGTTGGTATTTATGCAGCGCAAGCAAGCGAAGCGCGCTAGTGTTCTTAAAACCGACAATATATGTTCTTATAAACGATAAAAAGAACAAAATATGTTCTTATAACCGACATATCTGACCTCTTATGTCGGTTATAAGAGCATGTTTTTATAACCGAAGTACTGTTATAAGAACATATCGGTTATAAGAACTTTTTTTTCAACTCCCAACGCTGTTCTTATAACCGGTTTCCACTGTATAGCTTACCAAATTTTAAAATATATCCAAAATAGTATATCCCAGTTTGCCTACATCTTTCTCATCCAGTAACCATCCAAACATCCCACAAATACCCTACAATTTCAAGTAAGTATAGTCTGGCACAGCCACAGTAACGGTTCTAGACTACTCACTTGGTATTGCGGTGCAATATCATATCCGATGGTTACTAGATGAGAAAGACGGAGGCAAACTAAGATATCTTTTTGATATTTTATTCGTCACAAAATATGCAAATAAATTTAATGAATACTATACATAATAAAATTTGATTAAAAATTTAAATTGTGCAAATGCAATCATCTGTGATAAACAAATACGAAAATGCTCAAAATATGCTCAAATTATGCTCAAACTATGCACAAATTATGCTCAAACTATGCACAAATTATGCTCAAACTATGCTCAAAATATGTTCAAATTATGCTCAAAATATGCTCAAAATATGCTCAAATTATGCTCAAAATATGCTCAAAATATGCTCAAACATAACCTACTGTATATAAGGCCTCAGAGTAACCTGACTAGGGATGCGGTAGAAGATGGTTGAATGAATACATGAGCTGCCTTAAATCATTAACAAAGCACAATAGAGCTTAGGAATGTATTATCAGCATATATAAATATGGTGTCAAAGTACCCATATCCGTTGTTAAAATTTAGATTAGTCACCATATGGTTGCGCAATAGGGTATATTTGTGAAAAAATTGGTGATTTTCAGAGGTCGTTTAAGGGCACTTCTAAGTGTTTTTATTATAAAACTTTTCGCATAGAACTGAGATGTGAATGGGTTAATTAATACGAAAAATTTGGATTTTTTCATGGAATGTTGCTACATTCCAGTGTTGCTATGGAAACGTGTTTTGGTCAGTTGGGGTCATATCTTGAAAACCGCGATAGCTAGACATTCAAATGTGATTCCATTTGATAGCGAATATACTACAGTGGAAACCGGTTATAAGAACAGCGTTGGGAGTTGAAAAAAAAGTTCTTATAACAGTATTTCGGTTATAAAAACATGTTCTTATAACCGACATAAGAGGTCAGATATGTCGGTTATAAGAACATATTTTGTTCTTTTTATCGTTTATACGAACATATATTGTCGGTTTTAAGAACATATTTTGCTCCTTTTATCGTTTATAAGAACATCTATTATCGGTTATAAGAACATATTTTGCTCCTTTTATCGTTTATAAGAACAGCTATTGTCGGTTATAAGAACATGTCAGAAATTACAAAATTGGTTGTGTATGAATGAAAAAATGAGAACTTGGCTACTAATAGTTTATTATTGATAAAATGTTCTTATAACCGATATTATATGTTCTTATAACCGGTTCTGTTTAAATAGTAATGAATAGAAAAGAATCCGTTCCCAAATAAATGGTTCTTATAACCGATATCCACTGTACTTCCTATTAAGCGATAATATAATTTCGACGTCTAAATTAAATGGTCTACGAGATATTCGACAAATTACCAAATGTGACCAATATGATAAATTATCTAATAACTCGTAAACCATTGAATTTAGACAAATAAATTATATTATCACTTTTTAGGAAATAGTCAATTGGCTATCAAATGAAATTACATTTGAATGTCTAGCTATCGCGGTTTTCAAGATATGACCCCAACTGACCAAAACACGTTTCCATAGCAACACTGGAATGTAGCAACATTCCATGAAAAAATCCAAATTTTTCGTATTAATTAACCCATTCACATCTCAGGTCTATGCGAAAAGTTTTATAATAAAAACACTTAGAAGTGCCCTTAACCCCACATATACCAGGAATGTGTTGCGTCATTTCCTGTTTAAGGCATTTTGGGCGGGGAAGCCATATAAATTTGGGGTCCAGACTATAAATAGAAAAGACCCCAGGTAAAAGTGGCATTAAACGACCTGAAAATCACCAATTTTCTCACAAATACACCCTATTGCGCAACCATATGGTGACTAGTCTAAATTTTAACAACGGATATGGGTACTTTGACACCATATTTATATATGCTGGTAATACATTCCTAAGTTCTATTGTGCTTTGTTAATGATTTAAGGCAGCTCATGTATTCGTTCAACCATCTTCTACCGCATCCCTAGTCCCAAATCCGCAAGTTACTCTGAGGCCTTATATATACCGTATTTCCCTGAATAAGCGCCGGTTTGAATAAGCGCCGGGTCTAAAGGGTGCACGAAATAAATAAGCGCCCGGGCGCTTATTCGAAGCAATACGGTAGTAGGCTATGGCTCAAATTATGCTCAAAATATGTTCAAAATATGCTCAAATTATGCTAAAAATATGCTCGAATTATGCTCAAAATCTGCTCAAATCTGCTCAATCTATTCTGTGCTCAAAATTACGATAGTTGCTAAATTTAATGCAGGGGTTCGAAATTTTGTATCACGGTTAATGGGTGGTCCACAGAATATGGGATTGTTGCCATTGGAGGTCCACAGCCAAACAAGTTGAACATCGCTGCCTTATAGTGTATAGAATGCTATTGCTTTATAAAATCGATGATCCAGAACGATGATTATTAATACTACATATGAGGCCTCTCATCTCTCACAATCTCGTCGTGTGTCTCACGATTTTGGTTGTTATATGATACCATTGCTCAATTATGTCACGATTTGAACCACTATTTGTAATACTATTTGACCATATCTCACGGTTTATTTTAATTATTACAGGTTGAGAGGCTGACATTGATACTAAAAGTTACTTGAATTGGAAGCTTACTGCCTACTACCGCGGATTGTCGAGGGAAGAATTCGCAAACGGCCAAACGTGTCTCAAATATTTTTCGCGAATAGTCGAAACCGCGAATGGCGAGAGTACCTGTATTTGAAGGCTAACAATCGATAACAAGTGATATCACCTGTTTATTTACATGATCACAGGCATATTATTAGATTTTATACGTGACTTGAATGGACCACATCCTCCTCACACACCCCATCGCTCTGTTCTCAATGGTAGATAATTACGAGCGTAAGATAGGCACTGCCCATTCTATTGGAGTGCTGTTAGGAAATGTAAGAAACGTGAATGGGACAAAGACAATTGAAACACGGACTGCGTATCCTGTCAAGTACCAGACGAAAGAGAATGAGTTGCTGGTGAATGTGAAGTGGGAGCAGGCTGAAAGCTGGACTGAACTGCATAAGCTGACTTATCCAGAAGAATCCATTGTCGGATGGTTTATTGTTGGCAAAATGATTCCCCTCTTCGCACCGATGATTCACGAGTACTGTCAACAACGATATACAAGCCAGACCTGTGTGATGTTGTTCATGGACCTGTCCTTCCAGACCGAGAGCATTGAGTTGAAAGCTTACAGGTAGGTGACAAGTGGCAGACTGACATTCCTGTCCAAGTCCAATGGACATTAGCATCTCGTAGCTATGTACTGTTAGTTAAAATGCGATAAATATTTGGCTTAATTTATATAATTTTGAGATTTTTTACTACAATTTTCAACAGAATGTCACTACTGACCGGAAGTCCTTCCCAAGAACAAACTCATCAACTCGGACACGTCTTCATTCCCTTCCCTCATCGCGTCAAGATCTCCTCCCCCGAGAACTTCATAATGTCCCTAATGTCCCGAATGGAGCAAGCCCCCAAGCGGCCCCCGACAGACGATCCCCATCTGGCTAAGCTAGACAGTTTGTCCCATTCAGTCCGGAGTGCCCACGACCTCGTCAGGATGCTAGAGCAGGTATGTGTATCTCCTCGCTTAACTGGATTTGTTTGATATCATGGCTCATTGGCCTATCTAGCAGCACAGGCGCTGCCTTGAACACTTTCTGTACCCTCCAGTAGTATTTGTCATCTAGGTGTATGAACATTTATGGGTTGAAGAATAGGCAGGGCCTAGGAAGCAAATATTTATTGATGCAGCCCTTGGATGTATTTCAGTTCTGAGCAAATTTGATTAAACATCCCTCCATCGAATTATACGCATTAAATAACATATTGATTGACTTCTTTGAAGTACTCTGTTTTAGGCTTGGGGAATAATGTGTTTTGAAGTGGTGTGCTGCCACTTTGTCCCAATTATTAAGTTGCGAAAAAAGGCCAAAAATCCACTAAAAGTAGCATGGTATCTTTTCATCACAACAATTCTCCTGAGCACCTCCCGTTTACACCTTCACATTGGTTCTTAATTATTTAGCCTTTTAATGATCTTTTCGATTTTCGAAATTTTATTCTCCAAATTTAGTTTTAAGCCATTTTTAATGGGAAGATTCCAACTTTTTGATACTACCCTAACCTGTACAAGGAACCACAAGAATCATCCTATCAAAATAAACGGGGGAGCGGAATAAGACCAACGTTTAGGTAGGAATAAGACCAACTAGCCTGATGCTAGGAAATAGACCAACGCTTTTTTAAAGTTAGGAATAAGACCAACGCAGAGGTAGGAATTAGACCAACGCTTTTTTAAAGTTAGGAACAAGACCAACATTTAGGTAGGAATATGACCAACTAGCCTGATGCTAGGAATTAGACCAACGTTCAGTTCCCTATGGAGGGGGGGTATAGTGACATTTTCAGAAAAGAATGTAGCCAAATAAGGGCGAAAGCAGGCATTTTATGTCGGAAACATTCATTATAAGAGCAAAGTGAAAGTAAGCCTTTTGAGTTAGGTGCAAAGGAGAAATTTTGTATAGTTGCACTGTTTTCAATTCTAAATCAACATGTTTAATAACTGTTAAAAAGTGATCTCATTCCAACCTCTGCGTTGGTCTTATTCCTACCTTAAACGTTGGTCTAATTCCTACCTCTGCGTTGGTCTTGTTCCTAACTTTAAAAAAGCGTTGGTCTAATTCCTACCTCTGCGTTGGTCTAATTCCGGCGTCCCAAATAAACCAATGGGCAAATTAGGAGTAATCAGACTTACTACACCATTTGCGATTAAACATAGGGAGTGCAGAAGTAGAACGCTGTGACACCTTTTCACCTTTTTACTTTCATGTACCATACGAATACAGCCTGAACTAAATGTCTTTTTCCATTGTCACTATACTATATATTCATATTATATATAATCGGAAATGAAACAAGGTTTTAAAGACTTATTGAGTGGTTGGGACGTTCTTCAGATTTATTTTATTTTCCAAAGCTTGGGCTCTATGGACTATATATTGCAATTGTTACTACATTCCAAATACGTGTTATAACTCATTCCGTACTGTGTTTCTAGATAATTGAATACGTCGGTGAGATTATCAACAGCAAGGTCGAAAACCCCAACCCGGATTTTGGGCGGGATTTAATCAGGCTCTTGTCTTCAGTTCCTGTCTCAGGCGGGCAAGAGTACGCCGACCAGATTTCAGGTCTGGTGCAGGACCTCTTGATGGTGCTCAACCTGTCAGAAGTCGCGCAGTTACAAGTAGGCCTCTCCGAGTCCATCAGCAACCTAGATCCGCTGAACTATTAGGGTTTAATCAGAGCTCAATTGTATTATGTAATTCCTTTAGATGATATTTATGAGATCGCACTCTGCTGTTAATTAACAGTTATTATAATTAATCAAGGTTGCAACCGAATAGTTCAATATTCGGTTGAGCCAAATACAGTTAGTATTCGGTTATAAATTAATTATATATATATATTATCCCTTGAAAGCACTTGGGATTTGAACAAAGTGTCCGCCAGCCGCGCAGCACAAGCAAGCGAAGCGCGCTTATTATTACAAGCGCGCTTCGCTTGCTTGCGCTGCGCGGCTGGCAGACACTTCGTGTCCGCCGGAGGCTCCCTTCGGTCGCCTGGAGGTGACATTGGTTAATTATAAGGGAGATATCATATCTAAATATGTCCATCTTAGTTTTAAATCGATATCACTCGAAAAAACACCAAATTTGTCAATTTTTAAAATTTTGATGAGTAATGATGACGTCATAGCAAAGTGATGAGTCATCGTTTTTGATGATAGTTGCCTCATATGGGAGACGTGTTAGTATACAGATTCTATTAAAATTTCAGCCTTCTATCTCCTATAATGGCTGAGTTATGCCCGAATAACTGTGTTGCTTAACTTTTAAAAATGTGACAATGACGTCATAATTCCATGATGAGTCGACATTTTGCTCTGAGCTCAGAACTTACTGGAGCCATAGCCAAAAGACTCCCACATGCCAAAAATCAGCTTTCTGTGCCTGGCAGTTTCTTCAATCAATTCGTAACAGAAAGATATATATATATATATATACATATATATAGATTAATCGAGTTTTAATAGTAAGGATGATGAGAAAAAAAAGAAATCGGGGTGTTCCAATACTTTTGGCCAGACAGTGTATATATATATTAGGGTGCTCCAAAAACTTGGAAAGTTTGAATCTTCAGATGCACACTATTCAAATAGCTTCCATTGATCACCAAATATTCACCATAAAAAATACGAGCAATTTGGAGATGATTTAAGGCAGGCTCCCCCTTGCCCCTCGTGCAGATTTATAATGGGATTTGTCCGGGTTGGGGCTTAAAATTGCAAAAGGCGTACTTCTGATATGCGAATAAACTACTAACTTAATTTTTGAGATAATTGGCGATGGTTTTATATCAGCTAATAATACATTTTAATGGCCTAAAACCTACCGGTTGGAGATATTGGTGAAAACAGTTGAGACAGCCTTCGTTCTTCAAATTACTAATGGTCCCAACTGGTTTGATCAATATCTCCGAACTGGTAGATGTCATTAAAATGTATTATTTGCTGATATAAAACCACCCCCAAAATCTCAAAAATACAGTTACTAGTTACTTTGCATATCATAATTACGCCTTTTGCAATGTTAAGCCCCAACCCGGACAAATCCTATCATAAACCTGCACGAGGGGAGCCTACCTTGCGCGACCACTAAATCATATAATTTGCTTGATTCTTTTATGGTGAATATATGGTGATCAAGGTAAACTACTTGTATTTGAAGAGTGTGAAATTAAAGATTCAGACTTTCGAATTTTTTGGAACTCCCTAATATTTATAAGTGCACAGTGCCGTCGTTAGGATATTTAAGAATGGAAGATAATCATATCTCTCCCTCGCAGCTCAGCTAGTTTTCTATCCCATTCCCTCAGGGCTGAGATTATTTAAATCTACATCATTTTGATATATAGTTGTGTGTTTCAGTGGAATTACATTCCTCTTCCAAGGACAGACACTACAGTTCCTCACAGACTGAGCAATCTCATCCTGGAACTATGGACGTAAGTAAATGTAAATGAAAAAACAACAACAAACAAATCATTGAGTTTTTTTCTTACAAGCGCCGCGGCTAGAGAACATTTCGTCCCGCAGAGTCGCCCTGCGGGCCCCCGGGAATATCAACAAATTCAATAGTCTCTACGGGTGCCAAATATTGATTACTTTTACTAATCCATTTGAAATTTGCTTACTTTATGAATCTATTGTAAACAAAAAGAAATTATCATATAAAATCGAAAATACGATATTTGGAATCTAATACCATAAAAAACGACAGGTCAATAATTGAAAGCTAGTTTCTGTTAAAAAAACACACGATAAAACATGAAAAACGGTTTAAATATGTTTAACTTCTTCTATATAGGTAGATGTGAAATCATCTTACGAAGATATTGACGAAGATCTTTATTCAAGGCAGCTGTGAGTCATAATACCACATATACAAATAGCATATATACTCTTGAGGTGTTATTTCCGGTAGATCAATGCTGGGTTTAGAGGGCATGAAGCGAATACAAACGAGTAGTGTGCTGATATGCGGGCTGCGAGCCATGGGAGTGGAGATAGGTGAGTGAGCAGCAAGCCCGGTACTCCTCTGTTTCTTTGGCCATCCCTGTACTCACTGCCTCCTTCGTTCGCAGCTAAGAACGTTATCCTATCCGGGGCTAAGGCCGTCACTCTACACGATCCGAGCCCCGTCCAACCGCAGGATATCGGCTGCAACTTCTATCTGACGGAGGCGAAGGTGGGGCTGGGCAGGGCTGGAGCGGTGCTAGATCAGTTGAGTGAGCTGAACAGCTACGTGCGTGTCAGCTGTTTGTGCGACAAACTGACAGAAGAGGTGCTACGCAGGTTCCAGGTAAGACTCTGTCCACAGTTCTCAAAGTTGTCAGATTTGTGCTGCTAGTATGGATCATGTAGTATAAATAGCTGTGATCCCTGCTGTGGTGTGTAGGTGGTGGTACTGTGTGACGCTCCACTCTCAGAGCAACTGCTGGTGGGGGATATGTGCCATCGGGCACATATTAAGTTCATCTCAGTGGGCTCATACGGACTGTTCGGGTGAGTGACTAATGCTGATTGGACCATGGATGTGTCCTGCATAGTGAATACTTCTCAAAAATCTGTTGAGTCCCGTCTGTTCTTAGTAATTGATTATCCAGACAGAGTACGAATAGCTTCGCGAAACCTGAATAAATTTCACACCCAAAATACTAGATCCTCCCCTGTGGGTGAGGATCTAATATTTTTGGTGCATGGAATTTTGGACTTTTAGAAGTACGTATTGTGAGAGCGAGCGAAAATATTTAAAAGAAAGAGACTATATCATGTCAAATGTAGTATTTGATAAACAATGCACAAAATAATTAATTTTGAAGTAGAACATATTACATCGGTTATTAAAAACAACTTTCAGACAAAAATAGGAGGCGCAACTAGGGCCATTTTAGGGGGCACGCGCCCACCCAGCAATCAGAACCTAGTTGTGCTGATGTCCCCTTCGTAGATCCGACACTCTAGATCCGTACTCCTTTCAACACCCGTGTTGCATATGAATAGGATATATCTGTAGGAGCTGTTCTGTGACTTCGGTGAACAGTTCGTGGTAGTGGACAAGGATGGAAAGGAACCTCGATCAATCTTAATATGGGACATCTCCCAGGAAACAGAGGGGTTGGTCGGGTGCGATGTGGAACATAACTTGGAGACTGGAGACTGGGTCACGTTTTCAAGTGTGAATGGAATGTGTAATCTGAATAGCTGCAAGCCACAGAGAATTATCTCGGCTATCTACTTCTCAATCGGAGACACCTCCCACTTCCCTGAGTACTCAGGAGGAGGTATCGCTACTGAGTGCAAGATGCCATTCACGCTACAATTCGTAAGCAGCCGTCATCCCTATAGTAGTCTTCAGAACCCGTGCTAAGAATCAGATCATAGGACTTTCCATTACTCATAACGTTCTACGAAAATAACTACAGTGGAGTTCGCTTATTAGTAACTGCCCTATTAGTAATACAAGCGCGCTTCGCTTGCTTGCGCTGCGCGGCTGGCGGACACTTCGTGTCCGCCGGAGGCTCCCTTCGGTCGCCTGGAGGTGACATTGGTTAATTATAAGGGAGATAACATCTCTAAATATGTCCATCTAGTGTTAAAACCAATTTCACTCGAAAAATCACCAAATTTGTCAATTTTAAAATTTTTTGATGAGTAATGATGACGTCATAACAAAGTGATGAGTCATCATTTTTTGATGAAAGTCGCATCATATGTGAGGTATGTTAGTATACAGATTCTATTAAAATTTCAGCCTTCTATCTCCTATAATGGCTGAGTTATGCCCGAATAACTGTGTTGCTTAACTTTTAAAAATGTGACAATGACGTCATAATTCCATGATGAGTCGACATTTTGCTCTGAACTCAGAACTTACTGGAGCCATAGCCAAAAGACTCCCACATGCCAAAAATCAGCCTTCTGCGTCTGGCAGTTTCTTCAATCAATTCGTTACAGATATATATATATATATATACAATAATCGAGTTTTAATAGTAAGGATAGCTTATTAGCAACCAATTTTCAAGTCCCAAGTGTAGATTTTATATTAACTGCGTGTTCGCAGAGTCGCCCTATGGGCGCCTGGAGTTACTTAATCTAACCTATTTTGATCTTTTGCTTTATATAAATATAGTAAACAAAAGTTAACGAATAATTTCTCATATGGATTCGAAAATATAATATTCTAAATCTAGACCACTAAAAACCTCATGTCAACAGTTGGAAGCTGGTCTCTAGCCTATTTTTTGTAATCTGTTTACTTGATGTATCTATTGAAACAAAAGTAAACAAATTAATTATCAAATTTACTCGAAAATATGATATTCGAAATCTACACCCTTGAAAACCCCATTTTAACCGTTTAAAGCAGGTTTCTAGCATATTTTTGAGATTTGTATACTTTATGTATCTATTGTAAACAAAGGTAAACAAATTAATTATCAAATTCACTCAAAATATGATATTCGAAATCTACACCTTGAAAACCCCATGTTAACCGTTTAAAGCAAGTTTCCAGCACATTTTTGAGATTTGTTTACTTTATGTATATATTGTAAACAAAAGTAAACAAACTAATCATCAAATTTACTCAAAAATATGATATTCGAAATCTACACCCCTGAAAACCCCATGTCAACCGTTGGAAGCTAGTCTCTAGCCTATTTTTGTAATTTGTTTACTTTATGTATCTATTGTAAACAAAATTAGACAAATAATTTATCATATCGATCTGAAAATATGATATTCGAAATCTACACCCCTGAAAACCCCATGTCACCCGTTGGAAGCTAGTGTCTAGCATTATTTTCAAAATTCATCAAATGGGGTGAAAATATGTATATAAATGTGTGAAAATATGCAGATAATCTTTTTTATTGCCATACACTATAATGCATTCAAGATATCAAACATAAGTTGTGGCTTTGAAGTATTAATAACAATGACAATCTATTGTAGTGTCGTACAATGGTGTCTATTGTGATAGTGTAGTCATTTATTTTGTATAGAAAAGATGTGAAAAATTGTTTTCCATTTTTTTGCAGAGGTGTGAAAATTTCGCTTGGATCTTAGAACTTAATAATAATTATATAATAATTATATAATAATTATATAATAATTATAAAATTATTATATAATTATTATATAATAATTATAAAATTATTATATAATTATTATATAATAATTATATAATTATTATATAATTATTATATAATTATTATATAATAATTATATAATTATTATATAATAATTATATAATTATTATATAATTATTTTATAATTATTATATAATAATTATATAATTATTTTATAATTATTATATAATTATTATATAATTATTATATAATTATTATACAATTATTATATAATTATTAGAAGTGCGCTTCGCTTGCTTGCGCTGCGCGGCTTGCGGATACTGCGTGTCCGCAGATTTACCCAGTGGGCGCTTGGGGATATTTGAGAAATAATATGTCGCTTTCTTGTTTTATCCTAAGCACGCTGGATTGTCGTTTGTCTACGGTTACATTTAATAAATCAGAACTGTAGCAGAAATTTTGTTTCGTGATAAATATAATTTACTTCGTATTAAGTCACTAATCCTGAATGTAAGCTCAATTTGAATACACAAAGTTCACATTGCTAAAGATTATTATACTTGAATAATCAATTCCAGTCCATGTCGCTAAAAGTTATTTTATGATCGAATTGATTGATCGTAGCATATAACACTTTACTTGTTGTTAACAATCAAATTATAGACTCAAAATAGCATTATTCAATCATTTATATGAAATAGAATCGTGTGAATGGCATTATAAAAGGCTGATAATTGATTGGTTCTCACATAAACCAATGAATTTCAATCACAAATAGTTCTTTTGATTGATGCATAAGTCACTACTATTTTATTCCAATGTATTTGCATTATAAAATAATCGAATTTGATTGGTCAGCACATTTTGTCACCTATCTCGGCGAGGTGTGAACATTTCGCTTAGATCTTCGAACTTAATCCTAGATTCATCATTTGACACCTACATGCCAATTTTCGTATTTCTACGACTTGCCAATTCTTCAATCAATTCGGACAAACAAACAAACAAAAAATCCTAGAGTTTTAATATATAAGATTATATTCGTATTAGCAACTTTTTTGTGAGCGAAACCCGAGTTGCTAATAAGCGAATTCCACTGTACTGTTCTAGATATTACTATGTTTCCTCCTGGTCTGCCATAGCCTGTGACCCTCTGAATCATGCGTTATGGCACTTCCGTCAACGTGTCTATCCGTTCCCGGCAAGCAGTTGATCAGCTGATTGTTTGTAAAAAAGTCTTAGAGATTCGCTGAAAGAACCGGCGTTTGTGGTGACAGATCACGAGAAGCTCGAGAGACCGCCTCAGCTGCTCGCTGCGTTTGAGGTGGGAACGGATTCTGTTGAACACCTCTGTAGTATTATGCGTCCAATCCGTCTTGTCTGTAGGCTCTGGATCTGTTCGTGTCAGAGAAGGGACAACTACCCCGACCCTACAACAAGGTTAGTTATAGCCTATTAAGAGGTATTTACTCTGCCAGAACTTCTCTGAATAGGAACTGCTACCTCAGTTGTCTCAATCTCGTTTCTGTAGGAGGATGCAGAGCTGCTGTTTAAGCTGACAGAAGGAGTGAACTCGCGAGGAATGAAGACTGACTTGGACAAAAACCTGATTGAAAAGGTGGCATTCGTGTGTCGCGGAGAATTGATGCCAATTATTTCATTCCTGGGTGGGATTGCAGCTCACGAAGTAGTGAAGGCTTGTACTGGGCAGTTGTCGCCGCTCAAGCAGTTCCTGTTCTTCGACGCACTCGAATGCCTTCCTCCTGACGACCAGCTGCCCTCCCACCAACCGGACTTTCAGGCAATCAGCTGGGAGCTCTCTCTCTCTCTCTCTCTCTCTCTCTCTCTCTCTCTCTCTCTCTCTCTCACACACACGAACTTAAGAGCGATGTCTCACCTCATGATATCGGGTATTGTGTAGAAAGACAGGTGCAGCGGACAGCGTCTGGTGTTTGGAGAGGCGTTCCAGCAGAAGCTAGCTAACCTCAACTACTTCGTCATCGAAGCTGGAGCGCATGGATGCGAGTTATTGAAGAACTTCTCTATGATGGGGGTAGGGACCGGTGCTAACGGTAGAGTCATAGTCACAGACATGGACGTGATTAAGCGATGCGATCTTAACCAAAATTTCCTCTTCCACCAATGGGATACAGGGGTGAGTCCATAAACGTAGCACTATGAATTGTTGACACTTTACTCTTCATTTTTTTTGTTTGTTTATTTTAGAAAAACAAAAGCACAGTAGCCGCTCTTGCCGCGCAGAAGATGAATCCTGCCCTGAATATAGAGCCGCACTTGAACAAAGTCGGTTGTGACACGGAATCCATCTATTGCGACAAATTCTTCTCAACTCTCTGCGGCGTGGCGCTGGCACTGAATGACTCTGGAGCTAGTGAGTGGCAGTATTCCCACGAACTCTTGAGTTGAGTTGAGTGCTGGGTTTAGTTTGTGGTATGAATGTATGTTTATAGAGCACTACATACAGTCACGCTCGCTGACTGCTACTTCCCTCTACTGGGCTGTTACGCCATAGGGAGCAGAGCGCGTGCACAAGTGGCACTTCCCTTCCTCACAGAGTGCGACTTCTGCGTTCCATCTCAGTGCTCGGTGGATATGAATTTGCTGAAAGCATTTGAATTTCCTGGAAGATTTGAACAGCTGGTGCATTGGGCTCAAATACAGTTCGAGGCATTTTTCTACAAACCCGGTAGAATGTTTGATCAGTTCAAAAGGTCAGGACTGCTGTAGGACACTTATTGTTTGGGTAGCTTCATAGTCACCTACACTCAGGACCTGATGTGTCACGAAGTGAATAAGTTATACATAGCTAAATAAAAAGTAAATAGTTTGTGAGTACATGACAGGTTGGTACCGAGGAAAAACTTTATATATATCAGTGTATACTGTATAGCGATGAAAGTTACATGGAATGTGAAAAGAATTGGAGTAAATTTCATGAACTACTGGACCTGAAACAGGTGTTGAGTGAGATACCCGCCAGCTTTCCAGATTGCGTGGGGTGGGCTCGGCTGCAGTTCGAGGACTTATTCACTTCTCGCATCAAAAAACTATTACACAACTTCCCCCCTGATCATGCCACTTAGGATACAAGCGCTGCCCTGTTCCCATCTGCTATGACAGTTCTAATGTAAGGAGACGAACATTCTCATTGCACTGTTTGGTATTCCTTCGAAAGTTCAACTGTCTTATTATGCCCGCATCGTAGGAACTGCATATGGACTTCATTGAAATGGCCTCCCTTTTATACGCAGAGAGCCGTTGTATTCCATGCGAGGGTGTGACTCGAGAACAGATCCGGTCTCTAGCAGCACAGGTGACGACACCTGTTTTCAATCCAAATGAATGTGGGAACTACAATTACAAATACCAAGACCTACAGCAAGATGAAGAAAGAAATACAAAGTATGCAACTGCCAGACTCATTCTGTATGCGTGCATTAGACCTTAACTTGGTGAGTGAGGTCAAAAGTAACATTATCTGTGTTGTACGAATATAGTTCTATGTTTTATGACTCGACACAGAATTATAACAGCAACCTCCACTTGGACTTCATCACTTGTTGCTCCAACCTGCGTGCTTCCAACTTCCAGATTGAGAGGGTATATAAGCACCAGAGTAAGCATTTCATCTGTAATACAACCCCTTACATCGTGACTACCATCAGTGCAGTGGTAGGGCTTATGTGCCTAGAACTGTACAAGCTGACTCGAGACCAGGAATGTTCCAGAGATGAGATTAACCTTCGGAACTATAGAGAGGCTTTCTTCGACATCGCAAAGCCTTCGTTTTCCATCCACGAGCCTCCTCCTGTGGCTTAGCAAAAGGCATATTGGATTTCTCTGGATCTGTTCAGTTGCTTTTAGTCGCTGTGTAACGTTCAGTTGTTCTAGTTCAATAATATTGAGTTCTCGTTATGGGACAGAATCGAGATAGACGGATTGAAATCTGGAGGTGGTGAGATAACAACAGAAGAATTCATCGCTTTATTTAGGGTAGGTGCACAATCTTCAATTTATCTACTAGATGTCAGCTGATTCAGTATTCCACTTATATAAGTAAATTCAGTCATCACTTGTAATTTAGGAAAATTACCACCTGGAAGTAACGACTCCGCTTAATAAGGCCACATCGGTCAGAGGACATTTTGACCCGATTAAGCGGAGAATCCTATTAACCGGAAATATTTTGTATTAGCTTCTATGTGTGAGAGCTATTCCGGTCCTACCAAAAGTGGCCCGATTAAGCGGTTGACCCGATTAAACAGTGGCCCTATTAAGCGGAGTCGACTGTATATATATATATGTGTAACGAATTGATTGAAGAAACTACCAGGCACAGGAATCTTTTTGCATGTGGGAGTCTTTTGACTATGGCTCCACTTAGTTCTGACCTCTGACGAAAATGTCTACTCATCATGGAATTATGACTTCATTGTCACCTTTTTTATAATTAGAAATTTCAGTTTTTCGACTATAACTCAGCCATTTTAGGTGATAAAAGGCTGACATTTGAATAGAATGTGTATATTAATATATCAAAATATATGGGCGCCTTATAGATTGTCTAAAGCAGTACAAAAGAAGCCAATCCCTCCATCGCAAACCTCTCTGCTATTGATTTTATGCTGCGAAGACAAGAATGGGGATGATGTAGAAGTTCCTCCAGTGAAGTACAACTTCAGATGAGATTAGAACTAGACTAATGTACCTGTTTCACAACTCTCTTTATACGTATGTACGTATGCAGTACGTATACGTTTATTTTGTGTGACATTGTATTGTTAATATAACTGTGCTAGTTTGACAGAGTTAATATGCTTGTACGTATGTATATTTTTTGTTTTTGTACAGTTCAGAATTGTTGAATCCGATTATTTGACTGAAAACTAGAATAGTTTCAATATTACCGCGTTTAATTGGAACGATGACATTCTGTATAAGAGGAGTAAAGGAGTTGATTCATTATTGCAAATTATTTAACAAATATTTGATTCATTTATTTGAGCAGAGCAAAGTTATAAATATAAATATTTTAAGCACCTCCTGATTATACTAAAGGAGTGAATAACCAAGAATGAAATCTTTCACACATTCTGTGCAATCTGAGCGAGATTCTCCAGTATGTTTTTATTCTGATTTTGCAGGCACACTATTGCCCTCTTAAGATCAGCAACATCACTCTGCTGCTCCTTCACTCGCTTCTCGATCGTAGTCTGTAGGATCTCCTGAGTACGACTGCTGATTTTATGCTGTTGTTCTAACTCGTTTAGAACTACATGTAGGTTCTCCACGGGAAATTGGGTTGTGAAATTTTCACTCTCTAACCTTGAAAAACCTTGAAAATATACAAACAATACTCAATTCATAGCCAAACCATACTATTTATTCCCTACGTATATCTATGTATTGTAAACAAAAACAAATCAATTACATATTTACCATATATTCTCGAAAATATGATATTCGGATTCTATATTTTCGCCGGTATGTTAACCGTTGAAAGCTAGTCTAGCATATTTTTCAAAATTCGTCCAAATGTGTGAAAATACATACTACATAATATTTATTGCTATACACCAAAATACAAATAAGATACAGTCGACTCCGCTTAATAGGGCCACATCGGTCAGAGGACATTTTGACCCGATTAAGCGGAGAACCCTATTAACCGAAAATATTTTGTATTAGCTTCTATGTGTGAGAGCTATTCCGGTCCTGCCAAAAGTGGCCCGATTAAGCGGAGTCGACTGTATATATCTATATAAGTTAGTGTTTTGAAGTGTTTATAACAACGACAGTTTATTGTGGTATACAATGATTTCTGTTGCAAGAGTGAAACCATGTATATTGGACATTTTTTTGCAGAGGTGTGATATTTCGCTTAGATATTATAACTTAAAATCTAGACTCATAATTTGCACTTACATGCCAATTTTCATATCCCTATGATTTGCCAGTTCTTCAATTAAAAAATAAATTATTGTAAATTTAAAATAATTGTTTCGCATTTTTCTTTTTTGCAGTAGTTTTTATTATTTAAAGTAATGAAACTCACAGGTTTTGAAGTATTCCATCCATTCTGCTTCCTCTATCATGCAGCATTCTTTAAAGAATCGCTTTCTGAGATCGATTATTAGAGCTAGCAGAGAGGTTGTCTCCATTTGTACTATAAATTCGAGGCGATATTTTGAAACGGTTTTCTCGGCATTTCGCTTTACTTCAGCATAAGTGTCAGATAGTTGAGCAATGAACACGTTCAAATACACAATCATGATCAGGAATTGAAATAATATGTACATGACCACAGCCACTACATTAAACGAATTAAATAAATAATTGAATTGAAAAGTGTTACCCTCCAATAGAACTCTTACCGGAAAGGTGAGAGAATGCATATATTTGTGTAAGCCTTCTTCCTTAATTTCAGGTAGATCAAACAGTGCAGTGTAATATGTGACGGTGTTGTTAACCTCTCCTTGGATTACTGGAATACGATTTGATAAGAAGAGAATAGTAGAGAAATAGATGAAAGTGAGGATGAGTAGTAACACGAATTTGGGGACATCTTGACAGAGGATTAGTATTATTATTCGCATGTAGGTTCCGAATATTTTGAATACGCTTAGCAGCTTGATCAACCGAATGGAGTTGACACTGAATGCGAATGTCGCGAATATCCAGTGAAACTCTATATATCGTACATTAGGGTCGACGAAGATGATAATTCGATAGATAATGACTATCAAAAGGAACAGATTACCAATTATATCCAGCCAGTTATACCAGTCATGGAAGTAGTTATGCAGTACATATACAAAGAAGTTATTTCGCAGAGCAATTCTCAACTTTTCTCTTCGAGTCTTCTTTTTCTCCTCAATCAGTTCCATCGACTGCCTCTGTTTTTCCTTTTCACTCATCTTCCATTGTTTCTTTAAGTTCGTAATATAATCATTGCCTGACTTATTACCAAAGGAAAATTCATCACTTCTGGATTTATAAACAAATTCCTTACCATTATCACCAATTCCCTGTTCCCTAATATAGTTCTCTCCAAATTCAGATATGTCCTCAGTACTGATATCATCATTATTGCCCTTAACTAACTTCTTGGTTGAGGAGAATGACTTGATATCTCGGAGATGGCTATTAATCCGATTTGAATACTCTTTAGAATTTTGCAACTCTTCAAAGGGAATGTTTAAGTCCCCTCTATATTTCTTTCCAATTATGCTTTCTATCTTCAGTAGTTTAGGTCCAATATCTTCATTGCCTATACTATTGTTTTCTTCAGGTATTCTGTCTTGTTTATGATCCTTTTCCTCAAGATTTCGTTGATCTTCAAGCTTTTCCTGCTCAATTCTCTCACCCATACACTCTCTTCTGACATAAATTATCACCTGAATGATCTCCGCTAACTCTGCAACAATGTTACTCATCCAAAATAGCAACACATACATTTCACAAATGTATCTTACATAATTCCAACCGGTAATAGGTGACATGTATAAATTTTGTGCCGTTCGGTTCTCCTGGGCTACATGCACAAACGCATAAAGCATTGCAAGTAAGAAACTAGTGAATAGTATCGTTTTGAACCAGAGTAGAAAGCTACCAAATAGTTTGAATTTCTGGTTCACAAGGAGCCTAGTCACTCCGTGGTAAGCTATCTCTTCATTATCACATTCAGCAAATTTCTGAAGTAAATAAGGATACCTCCGCCCTCCATTTCCATACTTCTCGACATCCCCTGGAGTCACATTATTCTTGTCCATCTCAAGGATTGTGAAATCAACTTTCACTAAAGGACAATAAAACTGATAATATTGAGGATATTGCATAGTGTAGTCATATTTAGCTGGCAAATATAATCAGTGCTCTTTCCTACTTAACTTGAATGATAGGAGTGTTCTGAGTACCCCTTCCAAAGTACTCCCTTATGAATTAGTGAATCCCATTTGTTTTAGAATTCTTAATGCTTAAAAATAATTTCAGATGATTTGATCCGCAGACTTATCTGAATTCCGTCAAAATTCATAGAAGTCTGCGGATCAATGTCGAGTGAGTTGGAGTGAAATTGATAAAGGAATGTCTCCAGCTTCTACAAGTAGGTACCGGCATATACTTAGCTGCTCGTTTCAATATTTGACCTCTATGTAAGATCATAATATAATCGCTACGTCAGTTTCTCTATCTCAAGATTAGTTGAAGCCCAATTACCATTTTTTCAGTGATATCATTTAAACAACTCACAGTCTAAATTGTTCAAACTTAACACTTGTAAATGTATTGTATGGATCCATACTCGTGAATCTGAAAATATTTGATTCGAATAGTGTAATTAAATAATCAATAAGAAAATTTTAGAGATTAATACAATTATTCAGTTCAAGATAGCGATGAAACAACAGACGTACAAATAAGTGCAAATATTTTATATCCCATTTGACCTAACTACGTATTATAAAAACACTGATTAATTTTTTTCTTTATACTCCTGAATATTTTGAATTAGTATAGGTATCAAATCCATACATACACCTTAATCAATGATTAAGAATAATAGACGAAGAAATGGTGACGATATCACGATATGAATTTTCTCATTTAATTAATTGAATTCTTCATAAAAATAGTTCCAAACTGAAATATACATCCGTAAACATATACGTAATGTAGCTCTAATCTATTATATACTACTACGTATTTTCATACATATATCGTGTTGCGTGAGAGATTTACATACACGAAGCAAAAATTGTTCATGAACGTTGTATACAACTTTCCTGCAATGACAATGAACAGATTCTACGATGCCTGATGCTATATGTGTAGTTTCCCTCTATGATATGCTTAACATTCTCAGAACTATGAATTTTCTTACATACGTAGCACACATTTTTATGTTTACACACGAATTTTAATTGTGAGCAAAAAGAGCTCACGGGCCACGGCTAAAATAATATTTCAGTATGGAGATTCGTATCTTCACACTTCAATTAAATATAATTATTTAATGAATCGTGAATTCAGAACTGGAGAAGAAAAATTAGGTCCGTAATAAAGGAAATCGAAATCTACATGTACACCCTAAAAAAACCTATGTTAATAAATGAGAGCTATTTTCTAACATATTTTCAATATAATATATGCTGGTGTGAAAGTAATAACGTATAAAGTATGCCGCAATGGGAAAAAGGTTGAGAAGCACTGTTCTAGCCATTCCCCTGGCCTTCATTTAATTATTTGGCACCCATAACTCTCTATTCACCCGCTAGAGGGCCGTAACTACCGGTGCAATTGGTCCGGTTTCAACCGAACCACTTTAAAGTAGTTATGGTATTGCGTTATATAACTTACTCCTATATTGTCCCCCCATTGATTACAATTACAGATTTGCAAACTCACCTCCTTTCTTCCCGATATCAGGTTGGAGAAGAGAGTCCAGCATTGCCAGTATACTTCTGTACAGCTTTTTATTTAAAACTTTGTGCCAACCAAGGTTCTTAAAATTTCCGACTCTCCGATATGCTCTCACTATCACTGATAATATTAAATCTCGTTTCTTGTCCAAGGCGATAGTGAATGCATCCACTTTATTCATATCTACAGCGGTGACACTTGCTCCATTATACAATAATTCTCTCACCGCCGATATATCTCCAGCTTCGCATGCATACATAAGCGCTGTTTTGCAGAAGAGATTTTTTGTGTTTACATTAGCTCCGTATATTATTAAGATGTGGATTAGCTCGTCTCTGCCTCTATTTGCTGCTACCAGAATAGGGGAGATGCCCCTGCAATCCATTGCATTGACGTCTGCACCTGCACTAATGAGGATGAAGATAAGCTCCACTGAAGCATATTTGATTGCGACTAAAAGTGGCGTACATCCATCTTCATTTATTTCATCGATATTTGCACCATATTGTATCAAAATAGTTACACACTTGGAGTGGCCACTATAGCTAGCTAGATGCAGTACAGTGTTCCCCTTACTGTCCTTCTGATTAATATCGATTCCAGTGTCTTCTTTCAGTAGCAGCTCAAGAACATCGGAACTCCCGAATAATCCACAAAAATGAAGGTAGCTTGCAAATGTAGCGTTGTACATGTATTTTGATTTTCCATCAAGATCCTTTAGACAGTCTTTGTATATATTGACATCTCTATAATCAATAAATTTATTCGTAATGATCAATAGGATCTTTGCGAAAGGGAATATATTATGGATGCAAGCTCTTAGCATCGTAGTTTTAAGAAGATTTTTAGAATCAATTCCTTCTCCCAGGATTCGATCTAGCACCAGAAGGAATATATCTACGCGATCAGTTTCCATAGCGAAAACCAGTGGTGTAATGATCTCGCCATCTTGGTTACGATAGGCTACGTCGGTAGGTGCGCCATCTTTTATCAGCCTTTTAACAATCTCTGGTTTTCCTTGGATCATAGCCCTTTCCAAATTCTTCACCTTTTCTTGAATATCCTTTTTATCTTCAATATTCTTCTTGAGAATTTCCTTGATAATATTTTTATCATTTTTTTTACTTACTTTCATTTTAGTCTTTTCATTCTCATCATCTGCTCTATTGTTGTCTGTGTCGATTATTTTAACCGATTTTATTTCAGGCAATTCAATATGAGTTGCCATTGTAATAATTATTTAGTGTAAAACTAGTTCAAGTCCAATTATGAGCTAGTAAATACTTAAATATTTATTTAAGCACCTTTGTACATATAACAAGCTATGCATATATAAATATATCATTCTTCTTCGATCAAGATATCTTTATGGTATTCTCAAGTGTTACTATAAAATTCCTAATGCTTCCTATTTCATTTGTTTATTGAAGAAAATGTGAATTTTCTAGTTTCATTTCTATTTTTAGTTACTGGTTATCTATCTTGGTCCAACCTTCAACTTCTGAACGACAAGAACTGCGCTATTTTTCACAAAGAGTTTGCTTCAGTGGAACGATCTCTTCAAGTCCAGCTCCTATAGGGAGATGCCCTTATGTTCGTATGCATAGAGGTGCAACTAGGATCATCCTAGGTGGGCACGTGACCACCCAGAATCTTCCAGCTTATAACATAAAAGTATAGGGCGCACCCAGCCTGCCAAGAAAATTTAAGCAATATCTCAACCAGCGATCAGTTGTGTCTATTTCCACATGTCTGTTTGTCTGTGTTGTGTGGAGGTTTGTCATTGAAGATTGGTATCTGGTCTCTATGAGTGAGTTGTATTTTGTAAATGATAATCATATATTTTTTAGAAAAATAATCAAGAATGTTGTTTAACCAATAATCGAGTCAATTTACTGAGAAAATCTGTACTGTGAAGTCATTGCTATTAGACACGCAGATTTGACTTGTCTCTCTCAGCATCGCAACACCTCTTGGAAAGTGAAACATCCCAGGTCCAAATCCACACTCGCCTATAATTTGTAAGAGGTCCCCTTCATCAGAGAATATCTTGACATCATGACCTGATGAGTCGCTAATGATAATTCTGTTGTCTCCATTCAGACAGAAGTAGTAAGCCAGGGTAACCTGCATTCCAACGCCCCTAGTTATGATGGAGCGAATCTTTTCCCCTGAAAGAGTCAGAATATGGAGACAAGGATTGTCCATCACACTTAACACGAGGATTTGGTTGGTGGACGAGAATTTCAGGTCAACAGGACGACTCATTGTCTGATGTCGTAGGCAGCCTATGAAATCAAGGTCGCAATTCAGGATTTGGAGTCGGTCATTGAAACAATCTGCAATGTAGATGTGATTATTCGGAGATATGTCAAGTCCGCTTGGACAGTTAAACTCTTCTTTTCCACAGCCTTCCTTACCGATTCTATTCAGCATGGATAAGTCTGAGAGTGCGAAAATGAATATAGCATGTTGGGTCCAGTCAGAGACGAACGCACAGTCTTCGTAGATTAAGATCCCCCATGGTTGTCTCAGGTGCTGCTCTCCAAACTGATTGACAACTTGTCCTGTTTTAGAGGATATTTGAATGCGATGGTTTTGGCTATCTGACACGTAAATGAGTCCCGTGCTTTCTTGTGTTGATATACCTTCCGCATCTCTGAACTCTCCAAAATCCGAGCCATTCTTACCGATGATAACGAGGTGTTGTAATATGTCTAATTCTGGAAGTTTTAAGAGAACTGAGTCAGTTTCTTGAAATTGTGCTGCCATTTAGTGATGTTATAGTGAGTAGATTGAAACGCTATCCAGAGATTCAACACAATTTCACTCTCAATATTTATACCAGTTGTAAGGCTTATCTCACAATTCTCTTGTAAGCTAATTCATTTTAGGATTTTACTATTAGAGTATGCGGGCAATACGTATTTCACACGTGAATTTACGTCTATTACAAGAGATGTAGTATAATAATATTATGCCATCAATTCCAATATTCATCAAGTATTATCTGACTAAAAAAACAGGCGTATCAAATAGTGTGGTTAGTGAGGTAGTGCGATATTATGATTTCTTTCTCATAAATAATATAATGCTGAAGAGTCAATTTGATACTTCAAATTCACTATTGACAGACAGCATTTTAAAATGCTGGGTCTAGCATAATGTAGCCCCCTGTCTACTCGTAGCATAATAGAATTTTCGAGCGAACATCTTGAATTTAATTCATTGCAGGATTTAAATGCGAGAAGTAATTGCAACATTAATAAAAGTATAGGCATGGTCAAATCAATTTTTGGCCATCACATCTAGCAGATTATAGCATCATCTGTCAAAAAACTAGCATCGTCTGGAATAATTTAGCATTCTACTAAAATCAATCATAGGAAATTTTTTAAGGAGTTCGGAACGGGGGCGAGTTCTAAATTCATTAGCGTTTAATGCTTTGTTCGTTTGTTTTCATTGATGAAAGAGATTGCTTTTTAATCATAGAATTCTGTAAAAAAATGGGTACCAGTAAAACTACTTGAATTATGACTTTTTTATCCCCAGTTTGGGAGTCAAAAGTATCCCAGTGGCAGCCCCAATTGTCCCTCAGGCTATGAAAAAATAGGCTCATCAGAACAATTTGTGATGCTTTTGTATGATTTAAATACATTTTCGATTTTTTCATAAAAAGGCAGATTTTTCAAAATAGTAATGTTGATTTTATGAACCGATAGTTTGACAAACTTCATGCAAGATGTACAAGTAAAATAATAAAATACATGTATCTATGTATGTAACATCACACTGAATTACTGATATGTTAACAAGTTAAAAGAAGCTAAAAGAATTGTATACACTGCTGAGGATTCTGACATGCAACAATAATGCGACCTATTGAATCAATAGCAATTCCTCTAGGCTGTTTCAATTCTTCTTTCTTAGCAATTTTGTCGACAAGATTTCCTTCTTTAGTAAATTTTAACACCAAACCAGCTGAACCGTCAGTAAACAAAATATTCAAATTATCATCTATTACAAAATGATATGGATTTTGTACTTGACTGTAAGTAAATCCACGAGTAATGAACTCTCGTACAAGTTGATGTTCTCTATTGTAGACATGGAGACAAGGGTTGCTTTTATCCAGAACAAACATTTCTTGATTTGCTATGTTGATGTCTTTAGGTCCTTCAAGACCTTGAATGGAAGAATTGAAAGTGAGAAGTTGTAAATTAAACACCTGAATCCGATCATTACCTTGATCACAAATATATATCAGATTTCTGTTATCATCAATACATAAACCAAGAGGATTCTTGAATTGCGATTCTTTCACTCCCATCTTCCCAAAAGACTGTAAGTACTTCCCGTCGATTGAATACACACACAGAGAATGAGCACTATTTTGTGTAGTATACACTTTCTTGTTATAGATAGTAACGCCAGATGGGTTCTTCATATGCTCACTAAACAGAAATAAAAACTCACACGAGCTGTTAAACACTTGAATACGATGGTTAGATTCATCACAAATGTAGATGTTCCCTGTTGTAGAATCGACGCTAATATCAGTTGGATATTTGAACTCTCCTGGTAAAGTGGCATATTTGTTATACGTACACGCTACAAGCACAGGCTCTCCCCTGTTTTTGGATATTGGTTGGATGATATCTTCCAGCAGGATATTACCGACATCTGCTAGCTTACTTTCTAGATCTGTATCCCATTCGAATACGATTCTTTCATCTCTTATCTCCAACTCCTTCAATTTTTCCTCGAGGGGAGCTAGCATCGCTTCCAGTATCTCCAGATTCTCATTCCCCTTCATTGTGGACTGCAGATTCTCTTTAGAAGCTAGAAGTTCCTTTCTCTGCTTATCAATTCGTGCATCTCGTTCTTTGACTATGTAACTCTGTTCTATCTCTTGCAGCTGTAGGAGGAGAGCGGCTTCTCTCTCCTGAAGCAGTCGATGAGCTCTTGAGAACTTGATTATTATTTCTGTGCGGACACTTTCAAGCTGAGAGAGGAGATTTCTATCATCCTGTCTGGTTGCCATATAAAACTAAGTGCTTAATTAACAACTATATAATGTGGAATATATGTCTGATCAACAGACTTGGCGGAAAGAAAACGATAAATGGATAAACAATGATGGCGAATATGTGCATTTCTTACTATTTATGTTTTTAGATGTTCTTCGTTTTTGCTCTGTTTTATCTAAATTTGCTATTATCATACATTTTAGTGACATATTGAGACATTATAAATATTTTGCTCTGAAATTTGCTGCTGCTGCACTCATGTAATAGTAAATTACATACTATATATGCTCTGATTTTTGGCTGTTTTGACGAACTACGTATTATACTTATTTCACCAGAACTCCAATTCAAAGCTATGCTTATACATTTATGATGATTTGCTCTACTTCTTTAGTTTCATAATTGAAAATGATGAACTTTTATACTATACTACGTAAATACGATCATGATCATATTTATGAGCATGATCGCTATTTTATAAAAATTTAAGTTATGTATTTGTCTAAAAATTATATATCTTATTGCCAATTAATATTGACATCGGTTACAATTGGTTAACCAACCCCAGCCCTACCCTGATATAGGAAACCACAATAAGGGTAGATTCTGGTTTGTACGTGCTACCTACTAGTACATAGTACATACGTACTATGTACTCAATTATATGTATATGAAAGCAAATTGACTAATTCATTAAAAAATGGCAAAGAATTATGAATTATTCGAATAATTCATAATTCCTGAATTATGAATTATTCGAAAAATTCATTCATATAATTCAGTATACTTTCTTGTAAAAAACAATGGCTTAAACCGGAAATAACGCGACACATTCCAGTGGCAACGGAGGGGTAATGACTAAATCGTGAATTTAGTTAACTTAGTATGAAAGTACATATCAGTGATCGAATATTAGTTTGGGTGTTAGCAACCATAATTTTCGCTAAGCCACCGAAATGCTGAACATGATGACCATGATGACGTATACCTGCCAAGTTCCAACCGTCCCGCTTTATTCACTCTTCTATTGAGCGTGTCCCGTTTTACATGAAATTTACCCATTATGTCCCACTTTTTTTAATTCCATGACAACACTTTTATATTGCGTCCCGCGAAATTCAACGCTGCGTCCCGCTTTTATCATTGCTCAAGTTGGCATATATGATGACGGTATACAATTTTGGTTGACATTTTATCAGTAGGAAATTGGATCCAATCTGAGTGATGAATTTGTTTGTATTCTAGATTGGAATGTTTTGCAGCCCTACTTGATCCTTTACAGTGGAATTATTTGATATCGCTGCCTTGAATCCCTATTTTGTCTTATCTCTGAATCCTGCATTGTCTGATCAAAGAATTTGTCAATCTCAACCGGCATTGTTATATATTCACATTGGTACGTACCTTCTCGAACTTCGACTTGAAATAATCAAGTATATGCCAAGTTATTAAAATTCGTAACAATCAGTTGTTTTTATTTGATTTGCCCGTATAAATTGTGCATTTGTGTGCACTTAGAGTTAAACTTTAAACTTAAATAATTATACATAGATATGTCTATATAATACTAAATGTATACATTCTATTTTTAGATTTTATGAATTATCCATTTATTGATGTTTTATTAAATGAGATTCTTTGATAAAAATGATTGAATTCGGTTCTACTCAGGAAAATAAGCTAGTATTCCCAACCTGTATTATTAAATATCTCTTCACTGAGTAAGTAGGTAGCAATGTCAGCAGGCTACAGGAAGGAGGATGCTTACAAGGTGCTCCACCTGCTAGAAGAGTACAGGGACAGCCTACAGCCAGCAGTCTCCTCACAAGACATAGCCCTCAGGCTCTCACTCGACAACCTCATCGCTGCTATCAGAGCACGCCTCTTCACCGCTCTCAGCGACCTCTTGCAGTTCTACAACGGATACCTGCTGGACGCTACGCGCAGTAGCGAAGAGAAAACAAAGTTTAGCTCCGTACTCGCTCAACACTGGCAGCAGTGCAGTCTCCCACACGTGAGTTCTTCCTTCGGGAAGTACCCAGACAACAGCTCCCGCTACTACGACTACACTGTCTCCACCAAGAAGTTGGAGACGGAGTTGGGGATCTCTGTGGTGGAGGGTGCTGACGATGTGAAAACGAAAGAACAACCTGGAGTCTACATCTCGCATATCGCTGAGAATAGTCCAGCTGCTGAGCATGAGGAGTTGAGAGTAGGAGACCGTATCTTGGAGGTGAATGGCGTCTCTTTCCTCGCCATAAACCCTACACAAGCTGCAGATATGCTCTTGGCAGTGAGGGACAGCATCTACCTTCTCCTGAGGAGATACCTCGTCACCGGCGATGTGTGTGACGTGGAACTGAGTAGAGCCAATGGCAGCTTTGGTTTCACTATAAAAGGCGGGATGGATAACCAGTTCATCAAGGGACATGACGGCGTGTTCGTATCTAAGCTGTTTAGTAACGGCGCAGCTGAGAAAACGAGTCAACTGTTCCCAGGCGACAGGATAGTTTCAGTGAACGGAATCAACATCGAGCATGTCCGTCACGAAGAGGCCGTGAAGCTACTCAGCTCTTCAGGGGACCGGATCCTCATCAAGATTGAGAAGAGAGGCCCGCTAGCAGAGGGCGAGGAGGAAGACAGTGTGCCTGATCGGGAGGTGTCGCTGGAGAGAGGGGAGAACGGGTACGGAATGAATATAGTCGGGAAGGAGACCCCATCTCTAGCTGTGTACGTATCTCAGGTGACGCTAGGAGGCCCTGCTGATGTGAGCGGTAAGATCTTCAAGGGAGATCGGATCCTGGAAGTGAATGAACAGGACGTGCGGCAGGTGACGTACGAGGTAGTGGCAAGTTTGTTCCGATCCTCGCACCACCGAGTGAAGATAAAGGTGCGTCAGTCTGTTGAGGGTTGGGAGGAGGTGGCGAGTGTGGCTAACGGTTCCTCTGACCCAAACTCTTCTCTCGTACTCAACACGTACCAAGACACATTCTACTTGTGCTCCTGGTTCAGTTTCGATCCTAGCCAAGAGCCTGACATCCCAGACTCCGGCCTCCCCTTTAACCACAACGAGATTCTCTGTGTAGTGAACTGCACCAATACTGACTGGTGGCAAGCCTGTAGGGTGGATGAAGCGGGGAAGTTCGGACCCTGTGGTCTGATCCCGAGTGAGAAGTACCTGCTGAAGAGAGAAAAGACGAAGAACCGCTCTGTCCACTTCCCGGAGCACGACTCCTCCGATGTGGACGGTGTCGACGCTGGAAAAACGAATCGAAAGTTTTTGACAAAATTTCGGAAAAACTCTAAACGTCTCAAACAATCACCCCAGAGTGATGTGACCGACACAAGTGTCAGCTCTCATCCCTTCTACACACACATGGAGAAGATCGAGAAAGATGAGAGGAGGCCAGTCATCTTGTTAGGGCCGCTCAAAGACCATCTGAACGACATGCTGGTGCAGGAGTTCTCCGTTTCCTACGCCGGCTGCGTCCCGCACACCACCCGTCCGATGCGTGAGGGCGAGCAGCACGGCGTGGACTATTACTTCGTGTCGGTGGAGGAGATGGAGAGGCTGATCGGGGAGGACAGCTTTATAGAGGCAGGAAGGTACAACCAGAATCTGTACGGGACCACTGCCCGGGCGGTGAGAGATGTGCTGGATGCTCATCGGCACTGTATCCTGAGTGTGAGTCCGCAGAGCATTCCCCGGCTGGAACAGGCCGGTCTGACTCCGATCATCGTGTTGGTATATCCCACCTCTCCCATCGCCCTGAATGAGGCGATGGAGAACAGGGACATTCCCCCTGTTGACGACTACTCGCGGCAAGTTGAAGTTTCAGAGCAGATAAAAGTGGATATGGGGGATAGGATTTCAGGAATTGCGAAAGGAGACGACATCAAAGAACTTTTCTACTCAGTCACGACTATCATCAACACATACAGCTACAGCGTGGATTGGAGACCTGTCAATTTGGACTCGAATAAGTAATGTTGTAATGTCGATCCGCTGTGCACCAAACGCCCTCTCAATCTCAATGAATTATTTTCTCTTTTAATCCTACTATTTCTAACTTATTTACAATGTATTTCTTTATTTTGATGTCAAACTAACAAACTGGTATAACAAATTCTAGCTAGCATTTTACAGTACATGTACATACGTACAAGGTTTACTTTAACTTACCAATCAAAAATTGATTTCTTTAGAAATCGTTTTATCTCCGTATCTAGTGTCTAGTTTGTGTAAATCTTGGCCTAAAATTCAAAACTATTTAATGGAATTTATTTTCATAATCGTCGTATATATGGTATGGTCGCTACCCAATACTATCTGATTTCTTACATTATGCATACTAGACAATTGTTTTTGCAAAAAACACAGTGCGCTTGTTATCTGTAATTATATTTGTCTTTTTTCTTCATCTCCAAGGATTCAACTGGACCAATCTTTGTTGTAATAACTGGTCCGGACAAGTTATGGCATGACAGGTCTACTATTTACGAATACGTACACGGTATTGTTAATAATATAGAACTCTACCCTAACTCTGTCTCTACAATGTGATGTAGATCAGAACAAGCACTCTGCAGCATCCTCAACTGAAATAGACGAGCAATAGGACTACGTCACAAGACATAATGAGACACCAGTGGCGGATTGGGCCATCTGGAGAGCGGAAAATTTCCCGGTGGGTCGTTTAAAAAATTTCAGAGATAGTCCGTCATTGAGACACGCAACAACATGATATGCGTAGGATTATGCAATATCGTGTATCCAGATGTATATTTTTCTCCGCACTTGAATATACTTGTATTAATATAATAAATGATTTCTGGTTCAGAGAAATGAGTACGTGCTAACCGAGGTCTACTGTAAATGTATATTATTAATTATGGCGACTGAATATTGACATTAAATTTCTAGCTTACTTAAATTGTATTGGACACAGTCCAGTTTCTGCAAGCAGGTAAAGTGTGCTTGTATGTTATAAATCGTTTGATGTTAGAATACAAGTAATCAGACCCAATCTTCAGATGAGTAAGAAGCATAGGAACCAGCTGAACTCCGGGCTAGGTCTCACTCTTTCCAAATCTAAACCGTCACACAAACATTCTCTCAGGCATTCGCAGCCCTTCTCCAAAACATTCACTTCTATCACAGACCAGAGCTCACTGGAGAACTTCCTCTTTACAGCTGAATTAGCGGGGAGAAATTTCGCAGGAGAGAAGGAGAATTTGAAGATAATAACTCATGATAGAGAGCCTACCTCTACTCGTACGCTAGCACCAGGAGCTGCTGGAGCGGATAAGTCCAGCGAACTGTTCACGATCCCGCGTAGACCCGAGTGGACGCAGGCCATGAGTAGCAGCGAGCTGAATGAGAAAGAGAATGAGCACTTCCTGGATTGGAGAGCTAGGACCGCGCAGTTAGAGTCTGCTCAGTTTAGAAGCACTCCCTTCGAGAATAACCTGGAGGTGTGGAGACAGCTGTGGCGAGTGGTGGAGAAGTCGGACCTGGTGGTGCAGGTGCTGGATGCTAGAGATCCTCTGCTGTTCCGGTGTCCGGATTTAGAGAAATATGCGAGAGAAGTGGATGAGAAGAAGCGCAATTTCTTACTCATCAACAAGTCAGACTTGCTGACTCAGAGGCAGAGGGAATTCTGGAGTGAGTACTTTACTTCTGAGGGAATACAGTTTGCATTCTGGTCTGCTAATCAGTCCAGAGAATTAGAAGGTTCCAGAGAAACCGATTCAAACCTGGATGCTACTCAGCTAGTTGTTGAGGATGATATTTCATCGACATCTCAATCGCCAGACGAATTAGACACCGATAATGACATACCTATACCTAGCCTAGCTGAAGCAAGCTATCCACCTAGTAACGCACCTCTACTCTCCCAACAATCTGATGATGATGTTTTAGAAACTACGAATTCTAGAATTCTCACTCGTGAGGAGCTCATCTCACTCTTCACTAGCTTCAAGACTGCAGACACTCTCAAGCTAACTGTCGGCATGATCGGCTATCCGAATGTAGGCAAGAGCTCCTCTATCAATCGTCTGTTATCTGCGAAAAAGGTGGCGGTTTCTGCTATTCCTGGTAAAACGAAACATTTCCAAACTCTCCTCCTCAACGATGATCTGGTCCTGTGCGACTGCCCCGGACTAGTCTTTCCTAACCGAGTAGCCAGCGTGGAGCAGCTCTTTTGCGCGGGAATCCTCCCGATAGACCAGATGAGAAACTGCACCCTTCCCATCGCTCACATCTGCCGCCTGGTCCCCAAGTCCATCCTAGAGTACCACTACAGGCTGCGGTTAGCCGGCGGTAGTGCTGAGCACCTGCTCACTTCTTACGCGCTAGGCCGTGGTCTCGTTACGGCGCACGGACAGGCCGATTTCGCCAGGGCAGCCAAGGCGATACTGAAAGATTTCGTGCAAGGACATGTATTGTTTTGCACTGCCCCACCAGGCGTATTGATGCAGGACTTCAACAGGGAATACTTTGAGTTAGCAGATAAGTATGCTTCTCAAACTGCTCATAAGCCGCAAGCTCGTCGTGTTGAGGAGGTGTCTGAGAGTATCCTAGACTCTGATTTCTTCAACACCTCCAATGACGTGGTGGCCGTGTACAAATATAGCACCTCTAACGCCCACCGTGTCAACAGCACTGCAGACGTAGAAGGGAAGCCCTGGAAGAAACATTTCAATCATCATAAGAAAGAAAAGATTAGGAGAAAAGTTAAACATTAAATTGTATTTTATTGATGTATTGATTAGAATCAGATTTCTATCCAGGTTGCAAGATTTATATTGAAAGTTTTATTTTACTTATTAAAAACTAAATAACTACGAAATCCCTACTGTGTATGACCATATATCACGGCGGCACGGTTGGTCCGGTTTAAACCGTACCTACAAAATAATATCTTTAGATTAGCTGCATACTGTATTGTTAAGAAGAGGAAGACTGCCAGCAATTATTAAGACGAATATTTTCAAAATTAGAGTAAATTTAGCGTTTTTACGCGATCTTAGAGTAACTTGGCCTAAAGTAGTTCTAATCATTTGTTACAATCGTTAAATATATTTTTTACATTTTACATTGAATTACCTGCTTAGGTACTGTTATCATTAGTACTGTCTATATGCTGATAACATGAATTGGAATCCAAGGAAAAAGGGACTACAGAGGAGGTTTTTTCTATCAAGTTTTTTTTTTCTGGCTTGAAAAATTATTTTTTAGAGGATTTCGAAATAAATTGAAGCAAAGTGATCTTTTTCCATGTCCAAGTGAACAATGTTCCCAAGAGCTCTATGAGAGATTTGAAGAACATTGGCTATATGAAGTTAACAAGAAAACAGCTCCTGATATAAAGATTGTCCTTGCGAAGACTTGTAGGGGTATATTGTGCATCAGCAGCATTGGGCGACTGCTACTAGGAATTCTGTTAGTAGCTCAAGCTCTTCTCGTCTACTACTTTTCAGCCCTGGGTTTCGAAAATTCCGTAGATAGTTCGCCAACTGACAACACTCTTGTGGGAGCTCTATGTATTGCAGCTCTAACCTCTCTAAATACCATTTCAATAGCAATCCTTAATTATATTATTAGTTTTTTATCACTCTGCATAGGATTTCAAATGTGGGCGATCTGTGTTACTGCCATTTACAAGAAATCCCTTAAAATGAAGCAAACTCTACTGCACAAAACCTCCATAGGCCTAATCGTTAATCTCGTATCGAATGATGTGTTTAAATTGGACTTCGGCCTTAATTATTGGGACTTTCTATGGATTTCGCCTCTTATAACAGTGATATCTGCAATTGTCATCTTCTTTTATATCGGACCCATCGGACTGCTAGGAGTTGGGTACCTTTTCTTACACACACCACTACAGCTATTTCTTGGCTATATGTATGGCTATTTGAGATTGCATCAATCAAAAACAGCTGATAATCGTATCCGACTCATGGACCAGATCATTAGGGGCATGCGAGTGATCAAATTCTATGCTTGGGAAATTCCCTTTGTTAAGTATGTGAGTAAGATTCGAAGGCTAGAGATTTTTTATGCCAGCATGTCAGGAATCACACAGAGTACTAACTTTACATTCTTCAGTTCCAGCCTGTTCATAGGGCTGTTCCTCATCTATGTTGTTAGCTATGAGGTTGGTGAGCCATTAACTACATCTCAACTTGGTGCAGCGTTTCTACTCTTCAATGTAGTGAGAACCTACCTCGTCCTGTATATGGGTCAATCCATTTTTCTCTCTAGAGATGTTGTGATTGCATTGAAAAGAATACAGAAGATTCTAGAGGTTCCAGTCGGGGTTGAACAAGATTCCTCGAAGTCTTGTGTCGGCCAGAAAGGAAACAGTTCTATTGAAATCAGAAATTTTACAGCATCTTGGAATGACACAGATGAAACTGAAAGAAATATAGTTCTCACATCGATTAGTCTCAGTCTTTTTCAACCTGGATTAGTCATTATTACGGGTCCAATCGGATCAGGAAAGTCGAGCCTCCTCTTGAGTCTGATCAGAGAGCTCCCAGGTACCTCAGGAAATATCTCAACAAGAGGAGTTCTGTCGTATGCTGCACAAGACCCATGGATATTCTCTGGTACCATTAGAGATAACATTCTCATTGGAAATCCCTTCCTATTGAATCGCTACTGCCAGGTTATTGAGGCTTGTTGTCTGAAGGAAGACATCGACTCATTTGACAAGCGGGATGATACGTTGATCGGTGAGAGAGGAATTACGTTGAGTGGCGGTCAGAAGGCCAGGGTGGCCTTAGCCAGGTCGGTCTACCATCAAGCCGATATTTATCTGTTCGATGATCCTCTCAGTGCTGTAGACGTGAAGGTGGGACGGAGAATATTTCGGAAGTGCATCAAAGAATTCCTCAAAGACAAACTCATACTCATTGTAACTCACCAAATTCAGTACGTGATGGAAGCTGATCGAGTTCTGATATTGAATAAAGGAAGATTGGAGATGAGTGGGAGTTATCAACAAGTAATAGAAAACGACTTTTGTAAAAAATATCTTGAGACTTTAGAAATCGATAATGAAGCAAACCAGCTTGTAAAGAACAGACTCAATTCGAAAGAGAAGCTTAATGCCGCTTCAGACCAATGCTTGATTGACGAACAAATTTTAGAAACAGAGTACGAAAATGAATACGCGAATGCTACTAGTAATGAGACGAAAGATGTGGATAAAATTCAACCTTTGACCACTTCAATTACTGAAGAGGATGATGGCACTACGACCATAAACATGATTACATATTTCAGATACTTTTGGGCTGGGGGATTCTTGCCAACAATATCTCTGTTGTTTCTGACTATTGTGAGTAACGGTGGGATTATTCTCTCTTACTGGTGGCTGCAGTCTACCACGCGATGTTTTCAGAACAGGAACCTCACATTTCCGGTAGCTAACCTGACGAACATATCAGTTCCTGGAGACTGCCCTTGGTATTACAACATACACGACTCCAGATCTCTCGGCTTGTTGGCATTGTTCACTTTTTCAGGTTTTATTTTCATGTTTCTTCGTGGGTTCAATTTCTATTACGTTGTGCTTCAAGCTAGCAGAAGACTCCATCAGAGAATGCTGAGAAGAGTCCTGTACACTCCGATCCACTTCTTTGACACCAATCCGAGTGGCCGCATTCTTAACAGATTTTCAAAAGATTTTGGTTTTCTCGATGAGCAACTTCCGATGGTATTCTACGACTTCTGGCAATATTCAACTTACTGCATTGGCATTGTAATAGCTAGCAGTTTAGTACAGTATTACTTGCTGATACCATTCAGCATATTGGTATTGGGCACGTTGGGACTGAGATATTGGTATCTCAGAACTTGTTCACAGGTGAAACATTTAGAAAGCATTGCTCGTAGTCCTCTCTACTCCCACATCTCCCTCACTCTACAAGGCCTCACCACGATACGCTCTCTCTCTCTGGAATCGAGGATGACAAAGGATCTCCATTACTTTCTAGACGAGCACTCACGTGCATGGTATCATTATTTAGCCTGCGTTAAGTGGTTTGGCTTGCGAATCGATTTTCTAATTGCATTTGTGGTCATCTTTGGGCTATTCTCAGCTATCACCAGCAAACATTTTATTGGAGGGGATGAACACATTGAATTTTCAATACCTTTAATCCTATCCTTGCCTATAGCATTGCAGTATGTGGTGAGAATTAGCGGAGACGTGGACATCTTGATGGTATCTGTAGATCGAATATTGAAGTACTGCAAACTTAAACAAGAGACATCTCAATGGACTCACGAATTCAAACACAAATCTATTTCACCTTTTGAAGGAAAAAATGGAAAAATTCAGTTTGACCAAGTCTGCTTTAAATATTCCAAAGATCTCCCATACTCACTCATCGACGTTTCTCTTGACATCCGACCAGGAGAGAAGGTAGGGATCATTGGGAGAACAGGCGCGGGGAAATCTTCCCTCTTCAATTCGCTCTTCCTCCTCAATGGAATATCTGCTGGCAGCATTAGAATTGATGACGAGGATATCTCAAGTCTGAATCTGTTCCAGCATCGTAAGCGGCTGTCCATCATCCCACAGGACCCCTTTCTCTTCACTGGGACACTCCACTACAACTTGGACCCTTTCGAAGAGTTTACCTCAGAAGAGGTTTGGGATGCTCTTGCGAAGTCTCATCTGCACTATATGGTCCAGTCTCTGCCTGATCAGCTGATGACGAGGGTAGAGGAGGATGGTCATAACTTCTCTGCAGGGGAGCGACAACTCTTGTGTTTAGCTCGAGCCATTCTTAGGAAGAACAAAATAATTCTGATCGACGAAGCGACTGCTAACGTCGACATGCGAACTGACGCATTAGTACAGCAGGCAATTCGGAGTCAATTTTCAGATTGTTCAGTGCTCACAATCGCACATCGCATTGAGACGATTATAGACTCGGACAGAATTGTAGTGCTCGCTAAAGGCAGGATTATCGAGATGGATGTTCCATTCTTGATGCTTGAGAACGAGAGTAGTTACCTCAGTCACCTTCTCTCCCAGCTCGATCCGAAGACTGAAGCACAGTTGCGCAACGCTACAAGAATGAATTACTTCAAAAGGATTGACAATCTCATTCTACACTCTAACTGATGATACTCGAACATTTTAGTTTTTTATTAGGATGTCAGCCTTGCACTATCCCTAGTTCACTTGTAATCACGTTAAGATTTTTTTCAAATCAATTACATACACAATTACAATGAGGCAGATGTCATAACAAATATTTGCTAGTCTGAAAGAACAGAACTGAAGCAGCCTAGCCTACATTAGGATGCCGCAAATCAACAAGATGTTTAGATACAGCATAACTCGTTATATTTTTTGCCAAATGGTGTATTAAATTAATGTGTAAAATTTTGAAGATTTCAACGAGTTTGAAAGGTCGCGCAATCATTTAATTTGTTTCTATTGGAATTTGTATTAGAAAGTGATCCCGACGTTTGGAATAACTCAAGACCCTGCACAGGCTTGGTTTAATTGATTGAAAACAACAAAATTTGATACTTTGAGATGTATTTATTTTCGTTAATAACATATTTAATATTTTCATAATGAATTGTTCCCCAGATATAGCATAGAAAAGGAAAATGGGACAGAATAGACACTATGGAGTCCGACTGTTTCTTAACTTACGAAATCCAGGAAATAATTTACTTTAAAACAAATAATCGTAAATAAATACATCTGCTTGTATCTAATTTTGTTGTTTTCAATCAATTAAAACAGGCCAGCGCATGGATTTGAGTTATTCCAAACGTCGGGACTACTCTCTAATACAAATTCCAATAGAAACAAATTAGATGAATGGCTACCTTTCAAACTTGATGAAATCTTGCAAAATTTTACACGTTAACATCATTTGGCACAAAATATAATGAGTTAAGGTGTGTCTGAACATTTTGTTGATTTTTGCGCCATCCTAACCTACATACTAGCAGGAACGTCGCCTCTGGGAGGGGCAAAGGGAGACAATGCCCCCCTCCTCTGGCAAATATTTATTTCGAGTTTCTAGTATTTCGTACTCCCATCAGGATTTAATGAACAGCATTTTGGAAAAAATATTGCATTTATTCTGTCAAAATTTGAGGAATCTGAGCATATTTTGAGATAAATACTGTCAACTTTCAAGGGCAAAGCCCCTAGACCCCACTGATGAGCTTACAATGTCCCCCAGACCCCCAACTGGATGATGTGCTTCCCCATCCGAAAATCTGTTTTGTGGTTTGCAAAAGATTTTGACACTTTTATCCTCATAACACTGATAATTAGATTCTTTTCAGCGTCCAGGCAGAAGCAACAGTGATGAGTTAATTGCATTCCTTTACCACGTGTAATGAACAAGCGTATTTTCTCTCTGGCGATAGGAGAACCCAAATCAGTTAAAACAAACACTTCGTTAGTAATTAGTTTGACGTCAAATGAGCATTTCATAGAGTCGTGTTTAATGGTGGACCGTTGGGGGAGTTCTCTTCCAGAATTTGAATTCTCAATTCTGTCGTTGCCGTCGTCAGCTACGAAGACATCTCCGTTAGTAGAGACAGTCAGTTGTTTAGAACATCCATCATCAGATCCCTCACCCACTAACCTAGCAACGGGACGCATGTCTGACTCTATTTTGAATTGAAACACACTCAGTGTACTTCTATGTCGGTTATGTACACATTATTTAGATGGATTGCAATACCGTATGGATGTTCAATGTGTTCGTGAGTGAAGGTATTCATGAACTCAGAGAATACAGACACTAGCGGGATACCCAGTCACATAAAATCGATTTGTATTTTCATCGATAGTGACACATCTAAGATTAGATAGTTATCCCGCTTTCCGACTATCCTTTTATAATTCTACCACTTTTCTCATCTCTTGGTATCGAGGGATGGTTGTCACTTCCTCTTCCAGGACACTTCGCATATCTAGTATCAGCTGCTCCAGCTGTTCAGACTCACCTTGGAACACCAGCGTGTTTCAGGATGTGGTAGTCTCACCTCTGCTAACTTCTCTTCAGTCTTTGCCAACATTCGCTCTTGCAACTCTCGGAGTTTGTTATCTTTTATTTTACGCTCCACTTCTGCTTTAACAATAATCAATTCTTCTTTTCTGCGCGGAGTGTTACTCGCGCGGCCTTTTCGAGGCGTTTATCGACTACCTCAGCGATGAGTATCTCTACGATGGTCCACTCCAGCAACCACTCGATCGAAAAACTGGTTTTGTCCAACGATGGGATCTGCGAGTTCAAGGGCTTCAGGATATCGAGCAGCCATCTTTATTAATCAACGTTTGAAATATTTAACTAAAGAAGTAAAGAAGAATAGTTAGTTAGAAATGTGGTTTGTTTCTATTTATAGGCTGTGGTGTAGATACTTATCTGTACGAACAGGAATGATTGGAGAGAACTTTTGAAATATTTTCAGCATTTCAAAAGTTTTCCCCAATCCTTCCTGTTCAAATTGTATTTTAAGGAGAGATATCCGTTATCCGTATACATGTATCTAGCTATAAAATTAAAACTCAATTGTTGCGTGTGTATGTGTGTGTCCAGAGGTTTGGAACAACTGGCAGGGTTTAGAAGTATAATTTGGGTATACAGGAGAGTATTTGTATGCACTGAGTGACAATTTTGGGGTTTTGAAGCTCTATTTTAACATTTTCGCCTGGAAAATGGCACGCTCTACCCCTCCTAGAAGAAAGATCCTGGAGACGTCCCTGCATGCTAGTACTACATCATTGCTATCTAAATAGCAGCACTCTTACCAGTTCTTCATTCAATTCCGACTAATATTACCATTGCATCCTTGCCAACAGTCCCGCTTTTTCGGACATATGTTGAAAGTAATATCCCGCGAAAATACTACTTAGGTTCCGCTTTTTTCCTTGAGGAAGTTGGGGTTGGCATTGTATGCTTGTGTTTTTTAAAATACGATTATTGTTCATTGCAATTAACCAATTTTAATATTGGTAGCATCGAGCTAGCTGTGATGGCAGAGGCAACGCCTATGAGTTCTGCCTCTGAGGATATCTGGGACAGAATGAGAGCCGAGATTACGCAGGCTTTCGATAAACTGATTGCTAAGGCAAAGTCTAGAAGAGATGAGTTACTCTCCGAGGTAGTAGAGAGGAAGAGAAAGTTTGAGAAGAGATATAAAACTCAAATTGAGAGTTTGAGTGAGTTGGAAAAGATTTTGACTCAAATCCAGCAAACCAACAAGAAGATGACTACCCAACTGCTTGAGACCTCCCTCGTCCCGATTGAGAAGCAGATCAGCGAGCTGAAATCGACTCTAAGAAGCGCTTCTAGCTTCAGATTCGGTTTTTCTCATACGGATCTCTTCCGAGTCAGCAAGCTAGGAGCGATTGTGGAGAAGACTTGCTACTCGAGTAAAGATAAAGCTATCCGTGTGTTAGGAAGTTTCCACGATCCAAAGTCACTCTATATCGACAGAAGCAAGCCCAAGCTCTACGTATCAGACTCTGCGGATAGAAGTGTGAAAATATTCGATTCGATGAAGTCGTTACACGCCGAATTCTCTCTGGAGGAGTATTGCCCCCTTTGTGTTGTGACCACCAAACAGTTTGTATACGTAGCGGTCTCGAAGGAAAACCGGTACTACCTACAAATGTTTGATAAAAGTAATTTCAGACTTCAGAAGACGGCTGACTCGACTGGGGGCAGTTTCAAGCACTTGAAGAGACCGCTCAGCATGGCTGTGACCCCGGATGAGGACATCCTCATAGCGGACTGTGGGAACAACAGGGTCTGCGTGATGGACGGAGAGCTCTTCTACCGGAGAGAGATGGGGGTGGGACTACTCAAGAAGCTCAGCTGTGTGCAGGTTAGAGAGAATCTGGTCTACGCACTGGATAAGAAGCTCTTGCAGGTGTTTAACACCTCGGGAGAGAGAGTAGACTCTCTCTCCTTCACTCTCCTTCGATATCCGCTCTCCTTCTGCTTCGATTCGGCAGGAAATGTTCTCTTCACGGACAACCTAGCTGCTGTGAAGATTCTGTCCCCTCAAGGAGACCAGCTGCATCAGCTGGGTGGGACGCCGGAGGGCGAGGACGTGACAGGGTGCTGCTCTGTCGCCATGCATGAGGACACTATCGTGGTGTGCTGTGCGGAACCTCTCAACCTTATCAAACTGTTCTGATTTGTCTGCTGTCCATCTGTATTCATCCGACCTCATTCAACTGTATTCTTTGTATTTACAAGATGTATTTTATCATTATTTATTATCTACATGACAATACAATATAAAGCTCTATTTATTTCTACTTCTTATGGGTTTTTCTTTACAAGCTGCATCGCTAGGAATGAAGACGTTGAACTTGAGGATGCTGCGTAGCCTCTCCACTCAGGTGCGCAGCAGCTCCACTCTCTCCAAGATCCGGACTCAGATCAGTGCAGAGCTCGAAGCCATCCAAGCGGCAGGCACCTACAAGCGAGAGCGAGTCATCACCTCTCCCCAGTCCGCCCGCGTCACAGTGCAGGGCCAGAGCACTCCTCTGCTCAACTTCTGCGCTAACAACTACCTCGGACTGTCCGGCAACGATGAGGTGAAAGAAGCCGCGAGGGCCGCCCTCCTGACACACGGTGCCGGCCTCTCCTCGGTCCGGTTCATCTGTGGAACGCAGGACATACACAAACAGCTGGAAGAGAAGATCAGCAAGTTCCATCAGCGTGAAGACACCATCCTCTACTCCAGCTGCTTCGACGCGAATGCTGGCTTCTTTGAAGCGTTCCTTAACGAGAGTGACGTGGTGATCAGTGACACTCTCAACCACGCGAGCATCATCGACGGCATCCGTCTCAGTAAAGCCAAGCGTGCTCGGTACCAGCACCTGGACATGGGGGAGCTGGAGTCCCAGCTGCGAGAGAACCAGGACGCCAGGAGGAGACTCGTCGTGACGGACGGCGTGTTCAGTATGGACGGAGACATCGCCCCGCTGAAGGAGATCCTCTCCCTCGCTGACAGGTACCAGGCCCTCGTGTTCGTGGACGAGTGCCACGCGACGGGGTTCTTCGGGAAGACGGGGAGAGGCACGGAGGAGTACCACGACGTGGTTGGACAGGTGGACTTCATTAACTCCACGCTAGGCAAGGCGTTAGGCGGGGCTTCTGGCGGGTACACCACAGGACCGAAGGAGGTGATTGACCTCTTGCGTCAGAGGTCACGGCCATACCTCTTCTCGAATACTCTGCCTCCCCCCATCGTAGCTGGAGCTTCTAAAGTACTGGACATCCTCATGAAGTCGTCCGAGTTGACTGAGAAATTAGCGAAAAACACGACCCGGTTTCGGCAGAAGATGACTTCTAACGGTTTCAGAATCTTGGGAGCGAACCACCCTATCTGTCCGGTCTACCTTGGGGATGCTCGCCTAGCAACGGAACTGGCTGATGATATGCTAAAGCGCGGGATTTACGTGATAGGATTCAGCTACCCGGTGGTGCCAGAAGGGAAAGCTCGCATCCGAGTTCAGCTGTCCGCTGTCCACACGGAGGAGGATGTGGACCAGTGCGTGGACGCTTTCACTGAGCTGGGAAAGAAGAAAGGAGTTATCTAGCTCGCATCGTTCTTGTTCGATAATTTTATATACTACTTTTAGATAATAACATATTGAAGAATGCAAACTAAATTTTTTTATTTGTATTTTGTGAAATTCACCCATAATCACTTATTGGAAACCGAAATATAGTCAGGTCGCTTAATATAATCATTCGTTTATTATGGATTAACCTTCTGACCCCAATTTTATTGCTTACATAGGATTAATATTATTAAGAGTCGAACTCTGGACCCAAGGAACATGTGCTCTGGACTTTTTAATATATGCAATTTGTTGGTCTCCTGGTGATTCATAATCCTGCTGTATGCTATGTAGTTACCGCATTTCCCTGAATAATCGCCCCGGGGTTTTATTTTTAGTATGGTGAAATCCCTGGCGATTATTCAGGGAAATACGGTAATTTCTATGATATCGTACTATAAGCTAGCCACGTGAGTCTAGTATTAGGTAGGGAGATAATATAGTTCAGATGAGTCGCATTTAAGATGTCTATAGGGTACACATTCCTGACTCAAAACCGACACTATGTGGCAAAAATGATCGTTTTACCATTGTAAAGATAAGGGAGAGTTTGGGAGGCCATTACTTCAAAAGTTGACCACTAAACAACGAAGAGTTTAATTTGCAGAATAAAGTTTTCATGTCGAGCAGGTCCAGCACAAATTTGCATGTATGAATCTGGAAGTTAAACTTATGGCGTTTCTGAAACCTGATCAACATACCTGCTCTTGTTTACAATCCATAGAGTGGAGCTTGGTAATTTGTTAGGATAATTGCTGTGAATCTAATACTATTTAGTGCGCATTGTTATAAGCATGGGTTGCAGACTTATTCGGTTTAGGTTTCCCATTCATTGATCATAGACACGTACAAATTACTATTAAGAATAATTATTAATCAAGTGTGAATTAATTCTTCAACTGTGATGAATAACGCGTCAAGAATAAATGAGCTGAAATCGTGTATCTATTCAATTGGTCTCAAATGCTTATCCTTATTGAAAAGGTTCCGACGATCCTTGCCATCACTAACTTCTAAAAAAAACGTAGTATAGTAGTATTTTTTAACAATTTTAACTGTTCTGCATACGTCCATTAAATTTCTGTTGGCACTTCTCATATTCTAAAGTACCAAATGCTCAATTCCAAATCTAATGGTTACTAATTTCTTCCAAAGTATTTTATCATTTCCATTCGTGTAGTTAGTCTACAAATGACACTCCAGAGAAAGTAGAATGAATCAGCACTGCTCCCTTCCTAGTTTCCACCAGGAGGACACATGCCCCCTCTCCTGGCCCTACCCCTGTGACACACTGTGCGAGGTTCCATGCAGCAACACGTTCGACAACAAATTGGGTCTGTCCGAAGACCTGGCATTCCTCACTTCCATGCCTGAGTTCTGTGACGTCACATTCATGGCGGGGACTGAGGGGGAACCGGTACACGCGGTGCGGGCCATTCTCGCCGCTCGGAGCCGGGTTCTACGCGGGATAATCTTGCAGGCGGCGAACGGGAATGCAGCTACTAGTGGCGGTAAGAAAAAGGCCAAAAAGGATAAACGTAAAAAGGGTTCCAACTCCAAATCCCTGATGACCATCCCAATGAAAGATTTCGATCCTGACGCATTCCGCGAGTTGATCCAGTACCTCCACACCGGCAAGTGCTCCTTCGAACCCAGTACGGTGATCGGGCTGATGAACGCGTGCGACTACTTCGGCATTGAGGAGCTGAAGCGGGCCTGTCTCGGCTACGTGAACCGCTGCGTGGAGGTGGAGAGTGTGCTCACGCTCTTGGAGACGGCGGAGCAGTACATCTCCCACAAGTACACCAAGATCGCACTCAAGCCCATCCTCGAGTTCATCGACACCAATGCCGAGGCCATCCTGGCCCTGGACGGATTCTCTCGCCTCTCCCAGCACGTGGCCACGCTGGTTTTCGGGCGGGAGCAGCTGCAGGTCAGCTCCTACTCCAAGTTCCAGTCCGCTCTAGCCTGGTGCAAGCACCATCAGAAGGAGCCGGGGCGTAGCCACGAGTCGCTGGAGGAGATATTCGCCCCCTTCGTGGACTACGTGGCCCTGCACGAGATCCCGGCCATGCAGCTGATGAACGTGGTGAAACCCTGCGGCGCCGTGCGGCAGGAGCTCATTCTGAACGCCCTGGCCTTCCAAGCGGACCCGGAGAGTGTGGACGTCCACCGTCTCTCGTTCCGCCAGAGACTCAACTCCTCCCCGGCGCTTGCCCAGCCCTCGGACTCCCCTGAAGAGGACTACTCCCTCAAGATCTCGTCCAGTCTCACCAGCGCTGGCACCCTCACCACCAGCACCTCTCCCCCTAGACCCTACGGGGACACTTCTCCCCCGCCCAAGGTCTCCAGGACCCTCCCCTCCACCCCGGAGGAGGAGCCGGCCACCGTCCTCGCCGCGGCCCTGGCGAGTCGAGAGAAGCCGCCCCTAGCTCCCAAGCCCAGCGCGGCGCTGGTGCAGGATATGAGGTCGCGGCTGGACGGGAGCAATGTGCACATTAACAAACTCAAGTTCCACGCAGACAAAGCTGTGAGTGAGACTGCACTCAATGTCTCCAATAAACACGCGCCAGTTGAGATAGCCCCGATTGACACTGTGATTGAATGCTTTCGGAGCAGCAGTCAGCTGAGCGACAACTCGAAGGGCAGTCGTAACTTAGAAAATTCTCTCTCGCGACTTTTAACACCTGATGATGAGGTGAAAAGTGAGGAAGGAGCAACAAGAGGTAGCAGTGAGTGTCTAGATTCCGCTGCCTACAATAAATCTTCTTCAGAGAGTTCTGAGACGAGTCAGTTCACAAAATCCACTTCTCTCAGTCCCACCCACTCCTCTCATGTCCATCAGACCCCGAACAGACTGCTGGCAGCTGAGCAGTCCGGGAGTGAGGAGAGTCTGGACCAGTTTCAAACTCAGCTTGAACTCACACCTGTCGACGCAGACACGGTACCGGACTCCTACACCTCCTCTCACTCGTCTCTCTACTCACAGGACAGTACCCAGTTGGGCCCCGCAGACATGAGTGATGTCAGCCAGGTGTCCATCAATGAAGACCTCCTTCCTAAGCTGGAGGAAGTGGCGCCTGACGCGGGCAATCTTGTGACTAACGAAACGTGGAGTGACTCCTTCGACAGCAGCGAAACTCAAGACCCCAGTCCCTTGATCAAACCCAAAGCCGTCAGGACATCTTGAAGGACAGAAAAACAGACACTCTTGCTAAAGAAATTTAAATTTTTTTATAAACATCACAGCCCAACCTGTTCACTACCATACCCAACTCGAATTCACTGATCAACCTACTATTTTTACAATTTACATAATTATACGTATATCCTTATCACTTGTCCTTGTCTTGTTCCATTTATAAGTTTATGGTTGTTATATCCTGTAAGCAATGAGCTATTAAGTTCCTATATTTTCTATCTACGTACCTAATTCTGTCTGACTGGTGGTATCAATAGTTTTGCTCACGTACAAACTACGTGTAACTACCTTTGCACTTCTTGCTGAGTTGCTGATTGCCTTATATGGAAATTTTCATGGTTAATGTTTGAACTAAGACAACAAAGTTGTTTCAGTATGAATTGATTGGTGGTGTCTGAGAGTATATGCAACGAATCCTTATTTATGAGAAACCTCGGAATATCTGTCATACTGTTGATAATATGCAGTTTTACTAGTAATACTCTAAAATTGCATCCAGAATCAGATATAGTAGTCCCTCGATTTATCCATTAAGGGTCTGTCTACCTTGCTTTACTTAATAATGGATACAGACTGATTATTCTTCCTGATTAATATTGATCTATTTTGGTTATGGCTTAATTGATACTATGCAAGTAGTGGTCGACCTTGCAACCTAATTCTACCGAATATTAATAATTACTACTACTTAAATTCGAATTTTACCTATTATTCAATTTACATTGGAAAATGGTATCTGCCACAGACTCGTCTATACAGTGTACTGGCACTTCAAACAAACAAACAGATATTGCAGTTAATGTCATAGTTACGAGTGAGGCGTGATAATCTGTAAGCTGGAGTGTACACAATTCTAAGATAGCTGTCTGCATGCATACGTTACCTTAGCTAATCGGACAAGTAAAACAACTTACTTTCGTACCGGATAATATTCTAGTTTGATATGATTTGCTTTTTCAATATCATTTTACACAGGAAATCGGAAGTTTTCAATTCTTAGATATATGAAGTAATATCTTTTTAAATATAATAATATTTCCCTAGGCTAGTCTTAGCTCATGCTGGCTGTACTATTTCAAAGAGATAATTTAGCTACAGTATCATTGTCTTTCACTGCGGTGATGTGGTCATTGAATCTTGTGGTTGATTATCTTAGCTTTGGTTATAAAAGTAGAGTTTTTAGGATTAAGTTAGAATATTTTACTATTTTTTCTTTCAAATAATTTATTCCAGAATATAATGGCTCATGTTACAAATGGGTTTCGTGACTCACAACTTGTAAAAGTCCCAGAAACAGAACTTGGGAAGAAAACGATCGAAGAGAAGGACAGATTTGGATTTGATGTGACAGCGGATGAAGCTTCCTACGAATTCTGCGTATCACTTGACGTCCTACGAAAACGGGAGAAGAAGTGGCAGAAAATGGTGAATAGTTTTGACAAGTTCAAGAGAAAGAAGCCAGAAATTTTGAAGAGCCGCTGTAGGAAAGGGGTCCCGTATTCTATGCGAGGACTGGCCTGGGAATACTTGACTGGAGCGGATAAGCTTATTTCAAAAAACAAAGGACTTTTTAATAAATTACTAGAAAAGGACTCTACTGAGTATGAGAGAGACCTAGGCATGGTAATGAAGGACCTCCACCGAACTTTCCCGAAGCACGAGCTCTTCTCCTCGGCGGAAGGCCAGACCTCTCTCCAGCAGCTGCTGACCGCCCTGCTGGCCTACAACCCGGACCACGGCTACTGCCAGGCCATGTCCCCAGTGGTGGCCACCCTCCTCATGCACATGCCAGTGGAGCGGGCCTTCTGGGTGATGGTCCGGATAATGGAGGATTACCTGAACGGCTACTACACGGAAGGCTTCCAAGTGTTCCAGATTGACTGCGAGCTGTTTGACATGCTATTGGAGATCTACGCCCCAGCTCTATCCAAGCACATGAAGTCAATCGGAGCCATGTCTGTGGTCTACCTGCTCGAGTGGTTCATGTGTATCTTCTGCAGAACTCTCCCCTTCTCCTGTGCCCTCCGGATATACGACATGTTCCTCTGTGAGGGTCCTATTGTCATGTTCAAGACCGGTCTCGCAATCTTGAAACTGTACATGGAAGATAACGAAAATTACAAGAATTACCCATCAATTGCAGACTTCTACCCCGCCCTCAAACATCTACCTAGCGAAGTTACACACGAGAAAAACCTCATTCCCTGTCTTCTGTCCTTTAAGATCCCTGAGAAACTGCTCACTAGACTGAAAACTCGTGCTGCCAAAAAGTTTACAAAACAGGAGGAAGAGAGACATATCAACCGGATGCAGAATGCTGAATCCATGTGTAACATTCCTCACGTTGACGTGGACACTTCTGATGATGACGAGTCATCCATCTCCGTATCTTCCCCATAACTTCCTAACTTATTAAGCCTGTACATATCCGTATCAGTGGCTCAGTACGTGTGTGTGCTGTGCAGTTAACACTAGGCATTGGTCTGATAAGTTTCTGATTTGATTAATGAGACATTAACAGTAATTTTATATGAATATTTGTTTCTTATATTATTTATAAGCATGTATTCATAATACAACCTGGAGGAGCTTTATTCTCTACGCAAATTACCTTTCGTGAATTCGTGTTTGTCAAATTTTCCCTTCATTTACCAATCTATCTATCTAAAAGCGGTTAATAATATGCCGTTACCATCAGATTTTAAGTGTTTCATGGTGAGGACAAAATTCGACCAAAAGTGGCCCGTTTTGAGTGGCAATATTCACCTAAGTAAGGACAGTACCTAAAAAGTTAAAATTTTTCCGAATTTGAAGTATGCATTTGTCCGACTGGAGTATGCATTCGTCCGACTGAAGGTGACGAATGTTAACGTTAGAATTATGAATACACTCAATTACTTAAGGAATGAAAAAGCTAGACATGCCATTGAATGCTTTTGTGAATATGTCAATTCTCAAATGAACTTGTTTAGTTTTCGCGCCTCATAATTGAATAATATTAGGCTCTAATTAATAATTGTGTTAATAATCAAACTCGAATAAATTTGTAACCATAATGAACACTTCAACAAAATGAAATTTATAATCAAATATTGTAACAATCTCTACTCTTTCAACACAAAGTCTGCACTCCACAAGAAGGTGTCATGGCTGAAGCGGAAAGCGATGCAGAGCATCAGTAGCATCAATCTCAACACGATCGGTCAGAAGGAGATGGTTCTTAGAATGGGGAAACTGTCCTTTGACGACGAATGGAATCTAACAACTGTGCCATATGGAACTATCCTACACTGTCACATGTATAACCCGATCATTCTGGAAGGCGTGTGTCTCAAGGTGCGGCTGGCGTTCAGTGGAGAGAGCATATATTTCAGTTCTATAGACTGGGACAATTCTGTTTTTGATATCAAGCTTGCGCTACAGGAGAGACTGGGCATTCCGATAGGTGTGTTTCGCCTGTGTTATGAAGGGGAAGAACTGTATGACGTGCAAACGTTGAAGTCCATTCCTCTCCCCAAAGGATCCCATCTGGTGTGTGAGAGTTGGGACGGATGGAATGAGTTTCTGCTTGCTGCTAAGCACGGGATGACTGGCTCGCTGGAAGATATACTATCCTCAGAGCCAAAAGTCCGTCTCTACCAATTGCATGTCGGGTTGCATATGGTAGCTCATCTTGGACACACAGAGTTCGCGGAGAGAATGATAATGGCAGGAGCTAGAGGCGACCGTCCTGTCGGCCCCCACCCTCTGAAGAGATGGTGTCTGCAGAGGAAGGAGAACCCAGCCTACTACAGCACCACCCCAATGCATGTAGCTACTGCGCATGGCCACCTGTCCATACTTGTGCTCATCGTACAAGGCAATCCGAGCAGTATCAATATTCTCAATGGCAACGGAGAGACTCCTCTGGCTGTAGCCATACGGGAAAACCAGAAGGAATGCAAACGTTTTTTGGAGAAAGAGATTATTAGTCAGAAAATTATAGCCAACCAGGAAATCCTCCCGACCACTTTCCGTACTCAACTCTCTAATAACCTCATTAAAGATGTGCCGACCAAGTTCAGTTTTTCTACTATTGATAGTAAGGCGAACTACAAACGCTGTGATTCGCTAGAACAGCGGCTCTCACATAAATTCTCTGCTAACATGATGCATGTTGATAGGTTCCATTCAAGCCAGCAAAACTCAGTAGAGCTCAAATCCTTATCTCAAATGGTGCGTCCTAATGGTCGCGTGGCGTTCAAGTCGTATCCATCTAATAGTTCCAAGGGATCAGCAAAACTTGATGCTCGAGAGAAATTTTTCTATTTCCAACCTTCTTCTGGTCAAACTTTCCGGAAAGCAAAAAAGGACAAAAGGACAGAGACTAATGAACTGGTAAAGTTGGTGCAGGAAAGAAGGGGACAGACGAAAGAGGAGAAGGCCAGAGCATGTTTGTGCCATGCGACGATAGCTTCTAAGGATACTTATCTCTCCAAGGTTAGATTGGCTTCAAAGCTAAACTCGAGGAACCTCTTAGAGAAGATTGACTATTCCGAGAAGATGAAAATAACAATCATTTGATAACTTGCATTGTATATATAATCTCCTTTACTTTATTCGCTTGCGTAATACAATATTTATTTAATACTTCAGTGTTTTCATTGCGAGAACAATTACTGGATAATTAGATGCAAATAGTTGTGCATAGAATTATCCAGTATTGTTCTTTCTATCGAGATATCTAAGCAACAGGACCGTGTGCATCAAAGAAATTGAGTAAAGGACCTTCTGATCTCTGAAATCAGGCATATATATGCTAACCTTCTCATTTTTGGAGGGACGTCCAGCTTTTTTCACTCTTCTATTATGCTAATTTTCACGAGTGTCCGGATTTTAAATGAAATTTCCCCATTTTTTCCGGCTTTTTGTGAGCCAATGTATAATACTTTTATTTTTTGTCCCGCGAAATTCAACGCCATGTCCAGCTTTTATCATGGCTCAAGTTGGCATGCGTGCTAGGGTTAAGTGGAGGCCCCTCTCCTTGACCAGAAACCTTATTTTTAGTGCAGCTCCTAGTATGGGAGATCCTAGATACCTTGTGTTCCATTAGTAACAGCGGATTTCGGGCTTACACTCCGAAAGTCATCTCCAGTGACTCTTGATCCTCACGAGAACACTAAGTCCATTCTTTCACACTGATATAGGAAAGGCTAGCTTCTCTATAAACTAGTTCCAAGTCAGTTAGAATGTCTTTAGTAGTACAAAAAACAGGAAGTGTGCGAAATTTGATATACATAGATACGAGGTTCTTTGTTCAAGCCGTATGATAAAAATAAAGATAATGAAAATACAATAGTTTGAAATAATTATAACTAACTAGACAAGGTAGAGACTTAACTATGGTTGATCTAGTTATCGTTCAAGCATAGTTGCTTGATATCGATTACAATGAAGCCAGTGGAATAGGATTGGTCAGGAACTTATTCAACGCTAGTTGTAATTAAACTACTCCATATAAATTTAATAAAATCCATAAATATCTCGAGAAATTTTCAATAGTACGTATACTATTAAAGTGGAGTTAGAAACAATGGCCAGCGTCAGTCTTATAACACAAGATCCTTTCCTCGCTCAAGTAGAAGAGGTGCGAGGGGAAATAAGGTCAGATTTCGCTAGAACTCACCAGGTACTGGTGGAGAGGGAAGCTGCTCTGATTTCAGAGCTGGATCAATTGGCGGCTAGGTATAAAGGGAAGGAAATTACTGAACAGATACGAGAAATTATCGCTTCTAAAGAGCAATTGGTAGCGACGATGAAGGGAAACGAGAATAAGGAGACGTTAGACCATTGTACTGCCTCACTGGAGTCCCGACAGAGAAAGCTAGAATATGATCTGGAATCAACTGCTCGTAGGCTAGGGAGCATCGTGTTCCAGTGGGACATAGACTTGGAAATCATAGCTAGCAAAGTAGGAGTGATTCAAGTGAGTCCTTCCACTAATTACAAGAAGAGAGGAAATCCTCTCATGGTTGCGCCATGTGAGAATAAATCCACTCAATCTAGAGTGAATGGCGTTTTCTTTTTGCCCAAATCGATTGCTTTTGATTCAGGAACTAATCAAGTGTTCGTTTGTGATGGAGGGAACAACCGTGTTCAGGTATTTACAAAATCATTTGAATTTGAGTTCGAGTTTAATAAGAAGATGAATTTACCAGAAGGAATTTGTATTAATCGGGACTTAGTATACGTTGTACAATTATGGAATCATTCCCTCAATGTCTATAGCACTAAAGGAAAACTGTTTCAATCAGTTGGAAGTGAAGGGAAGAAAGCACTCGAGTTTAAAGATCCAACAAGTGTTGCTGTCTCAAATATGTTTAACTTGATTTACGTATGTGACAAGAATAACAATCGAATTCAAATCTTAACAATGAAGCTTACTTTCCATTCCTACATCTCGCATGTTACACGACCACAAGATATCAAGCTTACCTCGGACGGAATCATCGTGCTCAAGCACGGAGATAAATGCATTAGCATCTATAATTACATTCATGAGCTATTGAGAGAAATCATTCCTTGTGGAAAAGGCCTGAAAGTATTAGAGCCTGGAAGTTTCTGTCTCGATCTACAGTGTAACATTCTGATGACGGATTACGCAGGTCATTGCGTTTCCATCTTTTCTCCCACTGGAGAACTAATGCACACGTTTGGGAAAAAAGGAAATGGTAGGGGAGAGTTCATCAACCCAACTGGAATAGTTCTGGATTCTGAACATAGAATAATAGTAACTTCTGAAAATCCCAAACACTGTATCCAATTGTTTTAATATTGCTATATTTAAATGTAAGGCGTCAAATTATTTTGTTTAGTTCTTTATAGAGATGGCTTCCTCTTCACGTTAGGTATGTACATATTTCAACCGACAAATGATAAATGGATGTTTTCGACTGCCCTGTAGCTACCGTATGTATACCTCTACTAATAGTGCCCTGTCTAAGATCTTGACCAACCTGGGGCCTGAATTATTCACTGAACTAATACCTATACTATAGTCTCAGCTTTCACCTCAGCTGCTCAGAATCAAGATACGTTTATGCGAATTATGATGTAAAAGTTCAAACACCACGGAACATTGCGGGACCTTTAACTTTAAAACGCCATAGCTCTCAAAAACGGCCTCGTCGAGTTATGCCACAAATGAATGGAAATTTTGCAAAAAATATCCTTTGCAAGTTTTTGCTCCATGTGACGATCTTGGCATTCCAAAATATGTATGTACAATGTATATGTTTCAAGAATGATAATAGATAGCAGGTTCAATATGGAACCTTGGAACCTAGAGTCTCCAAATGGTACAAAATCTCACTCCTGAAGCGTCCAGATTTGGCTTCCCATTTTGATGATATTTTCGGAAAAATCTATAATACGTACGTTGGCGGTCCTTGAAATTTAAGAATAAAACAGTAAATATTTACCAAACATAAATTTAAGTATACAATTATTTGATTTATTCACTAAAATTACATCATATTCCTTTCGCACTGATTCTACACTTCGTCCAGGATTATTATGATCCAATAATTATTTTCGGCCCGCCGATAATACTAATCTTATGGAGTGATTAGGGATCGACCGGGAATCCCGGTTAATTCCCGGTTTTGCCGGGATTTGGCTATTTTGCCGGAATCCCGGTTATTGCCGGGATCGCCTAAATTTACCGGTATCTAGCCGGGAATTAAAAAACCTTTATGTAGTGGAACTCAGAATGAATTAATATTCTATTCATGTAATTTATGGTTAAACGTATTTATTATACACTATAGACATTAACATTAATTTATTTCAGAATTCTGGACACCCCGCTATTCCGAATTCCGACCATTCTTTTAGGACGAAACCCTACCTAAGGCTACCTTTAACCTCAGAAATACGGTCAATTCATAACATCAATAGTTCACTACTTGTTGAATCAATAGTTACGTGTTAAACCAAAACATTTTATTGACAATTGACAATATGTACTAATCCCACAAGCCGGGAATCCCGGTAAAAAAATTGACAATCCCGGCAAAATCCCGTCCCGGCAGAAAATCTTATCCCGGTCGATCACTAGGAGTGATGTTATTTTTTTGGTCAATTTGTTCCAACTCACGACTTTCATTCTCTCCAATTCATTCTTGACCAAGTTAGTCCTGTGCAGCCATGCATTATCATACAATAATCTCAGCCCCAAGTGTGCTGTCTTTGGTCTTGTTTCCCAAATCCCATTAGTGTTTTTCAACTTCTAACAAGCAACTATTGGCATATAATTATTCAGTAATTATTCTTACTTTGATATCTAAGCAACAGAACCATGTGCATCAAAGAAAATTGAGTAAAGGACCTTCTGATCTCTGAAATCGGGCCTAGGGTTAAGCGCAGGCCCCTCTCCTTTTTGAACGGATACCTTATTCTTAGTGCAGCTCCTAGTATGGAGGATCTTAGATGCCTTATGTTCCAATAGTTTCGGGCTTACACTCTGAAAGTCATCTTCCAGTGACTCTTGATCCTCAAGAGAACGCTTAGTCCATTCTTTCACACTGGTATAGGAAAGGCTAGCTTATCTATAAACTAGTTCCAAGTCAGTTTGAATGTCCTTTGTACAAAAACCAAGAAGTGTGTGAAATTTGATATAGGTTCTTTGTTCAATCCATAAGAGTGACGAAAAGAAAAATACACAGTACGTAGTTTGAAATAATAATAACTAAAATCTAGACAAGGTAAAGACTTAACTATGGTGATCTAGATCAGTGATTCTCAAACTATTTCATCCACCGCCCCATAATTAATTATTTCTCTCTACGGCTCGCTCATTCATCATCACGTGTGTGAAGATATGATTTTTCAATTATTGTATGGAAATACAGCAGAACCGCGTTAATATGCACACGGATAATAAGAAACTCCGATAATATTACAAACAGATATTTTATCCCTGCGGAGGAAAATTTACGCAACATATATTTGATTACAAATACTATCATTAATAACTCTCATCATCATCAAACTGAACACGGTTCTTTAATGATTCGCCTGAAACTGACTCTAAGTGTAATATTTACTGCTCATTAATTTAATGGGATACCTTAAGATATTGTCGTGAAGTAATATTAAAAATAAAAATTATGGTGTAATATTAAAAGTAAAATTTGTTGTGTTGTAATATTAACCATAAGAAAATAAGAACTCTTAATTTCATAATTATTTTCTCAATTCCTGGAATTACAATATGGGTACCCGCCTGTATCATTATTATCCACCTTGCATCACCTTTGTTTATACTGTCACTGTATTTTATAGATATAGGAATAACTTCACTCGTGTGCTTTCTACAATATATGATATATTGAGTAATTCTTGGAAGAACTTGTAGTATATATGCCGAAAGCTAAATACAAGTACATATTTATGAAATATCCCTTTCTTAGTATAATATATTACATAATGCTATGCTTGTGATTTTTTGTCATTTTAACATTTAGTCACTTGTATTATAAAAGGTCAAACTAAACTGGTGTAAATTGATACAAATGCTAAAAAGTGGGGAAAAATAATATTATGTGATTATGAGACCTGAGAAAAAAAGACTATATATAAATATAATAAATTAACAAATAAAGTAGAATAATGAGTGGCGTACTCGCACTAACAAAACTGGAACATTTCATTGGAACCTCTACATCTATTCTATTAGATGTTTTCACCATCACACTATTTACTGGATGGATTGTTTACTTTATTGTTAAATGCTGGAGACTATACAAAGAATACAGAACTTGTAAACAAACCCCAAATACAATACACAATTATCAGCTTTCAAATTCTATCGCATATTTCGTATCGTCTTACTGACTTCAACATGTCTTCTAATTCTGGTTCAAGTGCAATTTTTTGTTTGGAGAGTCCTTAAAATTTTTTTCTTCAACGATTGCCAGATTCAAATAGCTCAAAGAACAATTATACCATCACTCCCACCAAATAACCGAGAATTGACACGGCATATAATGTTTTTCCTTGATGACTTATGTTTCATGGTGTACACTCTCTCCCTCTTATTACCTTTATGCGGCGTAACTTTCGCCCCATTCATCATCAAGTGTGTGAAGAGATGTAGAGAGAAAGAAGATCAGTATCGCTACAATTATGACAAACTAGAACCTCTTCTGAGGAGACACCACTGATCTTATAAAGGAACACTATTGTTCTAGTCTGTAATTAATAAATGTGATAAATGTAAATGATATAATTTTTGTGCTTTTCCAGAACATCAACGTAATGTATTTGTATGTGCTCCAAGTTATGGGAAGATTATACATATATAACTATTGCATATTTCACACAAGTTATGCGAATTTGTATTTGTGGATGGGTCTGGTAAACATTCTGTAACTGCCACTCACCATATACTGGTTATTACAAGATCTTCTCTGGTCAGTCACTGTGCAATTTTCCCGCAACTTATTTTTGACTGATACACAATGTCCTCTCCCCCAATTTTACTGAATTGAACTCTACATAAATATAACTTTCTTTACATATACTTTGAAGTCTTACTCATTCAAATGTTCACTAAATTTCAGAATTATTCTAGTATTGTTTCCTAATCATTACGATCTGTATAAGTCATCTGTTAATTATCCACCTCTGTACCATAGTGCTTACATACTATATATACATATAATTATTATATAATAATTATACAATAATTATATAATAATTATATAATAATTGTATAATAATTATATAATAATTGTATAATAATTATACAATAATTATATAATAATTATATAATAATTGTATAATAATTATATAATAATTGTATAATAATTATATAATAATTGTATAATAATTATATAATAATTATATAATAATTATATAATAATTATATAATAATTATATCTTATATATTAAAATGCTAGGATTTTTTGTTTTTGTTTGTCCGAATTGATTGAAGAATTGGCAAGTCGTAGAGATACGAAAATTGGCATGTAGGTGTCAAATGATGAATCTAGGATTAAGTTCGAAGATCTAAGCGAAATGTTCACACCTCGCCGAGATAGGTAACAAAATGTGCTGACCAATCAAATTCAATTATTTTATAATGCAAATACATTGGAATAAAATAGTATTGACTTATGCATACAATCAAAATAACTATTTGTGATTGAAATTCATTGGTTTATGTGAACCAATCAATTATCAGCCTTTTATAATGGCATTCACACGATTCTATTTAATATAAATGATTGAATACTGCTATTTTGAGTCTATAATTTGATTGTTGACAACAATTAAAGTGTGTTATATGCTACGATCAATCAATTCGATCATAAAATAACTTTTAACGACATGGACTGGAATTGATTATTTAAGTACGTATAATGATCTTTAGCAATGTGAACTTTGTGTATTCAAATTGAGCTTACATTCAGGATTAGTTGGCTTAATACGAAGTAAATTATATTTATCACGAAACAAAATTTCTGCTACAGTTCTGATTTATTAAATGTAACCGTAGACAAATGACAATCCAGCGTACTTAGTAAGAAAGCGACGTATTGTTTCTCTAATATCCCCAAGCTCCCACTGGGTAAATCTGCGGACACACAGTGTCCGCAAGCCGCGCAGCGCAAGCAAGCGAAGCGCGCTTGTGAATATAATTTTAGAACATTTTAAAGACATGGGACTTCATGGCCAAGTGGTTAGCGCACTGAGTCGATAACAAAGTGGCGCAGGTTCGAATCCCAAGCAAGTCAACAAATATTCAGTTAACAAACATAAATATAATTTTAGATTATTTTAAAGACGTGGGACTTCATGGTCGAGTGGTTAGCAGACTGAGTCTATAACAAAGTGACGTGGGTTCGAATCCCAAGCAAGTCAACAAATTTTCACTATTCCATAGTAACAAACATAAATATAATTTTAGAACATTTTAAAGACGTAGGAGTTCATGACCGAATGGTTAGCGCACTGAGTCGATAACAAAGTGACGCGGGTTCGAATCCCAAGCAAGTCAACAATTTTTCAGTATTCCAAAGTAACAAACATAAATATAAGTTTAGAACATTTTAAAGACGTGGGACTTCATGGTCGAGTGGTTAGCAGACTGAGTCTATAACAAAGTGACGTGGGTTCGAATCCCAAGCAAGTCAACAAATTTTCACTATTCCATAGTAACAAACATAAATATAATTTTAGAACATTTTAAAGACGTAGGAGTTCATGACCGAATGGTTAGCGCACTGAGTCGATAACGAAGTGACGCTGGTTCGAATCCCAAGCAAGTCAACAAATTTTCAGTTAACAAATATAAATATAACTTTAGGACATTCTAAAGAAGTGGGACTTCATGGTCGAGTGGTTAGCGCACTGAGCCGATAACGAAGTAACGCGGGTTCGAATCCCAAGCAAGTCAACAAATTTTCAGTTAACAAATATAAATATAACTTTAGGACATTCTAAAGAAGTGGGACTTCATGGTCGAGTGGTTAGCGCACTGAGCCGATAACGAAGTAACGCGGGTTCGAATCCCAAGCAAGTCAACAAATTTTCAGTTAACAAATATAAATATAACTTTAGGACATTCTAAAGAAGTGGGACTTCATGGTCGAGTGGTTAGCGCACTGAGCCGATAACGAAGTAACGCGGGTTCGAATCCCAAGCAAGTCAACAAATTTTCAGTTAACAAATATAAATATAACTTTAGGACATTCTAAAGAAGTGGGACTTCATGGTCGAGTGGTTAGCGCACTGAGCCGATAACGAAGTAACGCGGGTTCGAATCCCAAGCAAGTCAACAAATTTTTAGTTAACAAATATAAATATAACTTTAGGACATTCTAAAGAAGTGGGACTTCATGGTCGAGTGGTTAGCGCACTGAGCCGATAACGAAGTGGCGGAGGTTCGAATTCCAAGCAGGTCAACAAATTTTCAGTATTCCAAAGTAAAAAACTGACTCGATATCGAAGGAGCGGAGCGTGGGAACAAATGCAAATGATAAATAAAGAAACACAGAAAATTTTACAAAAATGGAATACATGCACAGCGATGACTCTAGGAATAAAGGGAAACATAGAGTTAAAAATATAAAAAGGTAACTAAAAGGAAAATTCGAAACATAATGAAAAAGGGAAGAATCTGTCGATAATGGTTAATAAAATACAGCTTGCAAACATAATGGAAAAAAGTATCCCATTATGGAGAAAAAATTGAAAATGGGTAGAACAAAACGTATTTCGTCCAAAAAATACTACATACATAAAATCCTCAATTGGTGGACGATTGAAAGGAGTTGACCAAAATGCCAATTCTCCACATAATGCCACTGAGCACCACCCTCCAGGTGGGGATTGAAAATAGCAACCCAAAATGCCAATTCTCCGTATAATGCCACTGAGCACCCTCTCCTGGTGGGGGATTGAAAAGAGTATTCCAAAATGCCCATTCTCCACATAATGCCACTGAGGACCCTCTCCTGGTGGAGGGATTGAGAAAAGTAACCCAAAATGCCTATTTTCCACATAATGCCACCGAACACCCCATCATGGTGGAGGGATTGAAAAGAGTAACCCAAAATGCCCATTCTCCACATAATGCCACTGAGCACCCTCTCCTGGTAGTGAGGATTGAAAAGAGTAACCCAAAATGCCCATTCTCCACATAATGCCACTGAGCACCCCCTCATAGTGGGGGGATTGAAAAGAGTAACCCAAAATGCCCATTCTCCACATAATGCCACTGAGCACCCTCTCCTGGTGGGGGATTGAAAAGAGTATTCCAAAATGCCCATTCTCCACATAATGCCACTGAGGACCCTCTCCTGGTGGAGAGATTGAGAAAAGTAACCCAAAATGCCTATTTTCCACATAATGCCCCCGAACACCCCATCATGGTGGAGGGATTGAAAAGAGTAACCCAAAATGCCCATTCTCCACATAATGCCACTGAGCACCCTCTCCTGGTGGGGGATTGAAAAGAGTATTCCAAAATGCCCATTCTCCACATAATGCCACTGAGGACCCTCTCCTGGTGGAGGGATTGAGAAAAGTAACCCAAAATACCTATTTTCCACATAATGCCCCCGAACACCCCATCATGGTGGAGGGATTGAAAAGAGTAACCCAAAATGCCCATTCTCCACATAATGCCACTGAGCACCCTCTCCTGGTAGTGAGGATTGAAAAGAGTAACCCAAAATGCCCATTCTCCACATAATGCCACTGAGCACCCCCTCATAGTGGGGGGATTGAAAATAGTAACCCAAAATACCTATTTTCCACATAATGCCACTGAGCACCCCCTCATAGTGGGGGGATTGAAAATAGTAACCCAAAATGCCCATTCTCCACATAATGACATAGAGTGTAGTTATACAGTTTTGAGATTTCCGATTCTTATTTTGGATTTTCGTTATTATTGACGGTGACCTGTGATGTATATGGGAGTATGTATTTTGTATTAATATTCTGAAGGTGTTAAAACTTGTAAATCATTTATCAGGAATAGATTTGTATAGTATTATTATTTAGGAGTATTTACTAAAGGGGATGGATTTCCACAAAAAAACTTATTTTGATCTTTCACTGCTAACAAACAAATGAGCGAACTAATTTACTGCCAAACAAAGCACTTTACAATTGAAAACTTTTATTAATTCTATTTATAGGTTTGGATGCTTAAGCACAGCTGCTGGGAATGAAAGGTGATAATGAACAAGCCAAGTCATTGGCTGAATTGTGGATAATTATTCGTTTGCATTGGACCATTACAAACTCCAAACGATCTATTTGAGTAATCGTAGCCACAAAGATATAATTTATTCTTCCAAAACCACTCAATTAGACATTTTGGGACTTGACACCTTCGAGTTTGAATCGAATTTCTATCAAAAGAAAATGAACATTTGTGGTAGCCCACTCGATTCACGCGCCAATTTCACGAAAACTGATTAGTCACTGTGGATAGGTGCATTTTGTCAATGGAGTAACACTTTGGATGCTGTCTACGATTTCTCTCTCAAAAGAGTTCTGTTCAGTGGTTAGCATGAGATTCCTGGAAATTTGTGGATATCAAGCCTACCCTGTCATTGGTGCGATTTGGGCCAAAGCTCTGTTAGAAGGAAACCTATAAAAGGAGATGAAAGGTTGAAGTTTTAGTTCGACACGATTCATTTTTCTGTTTAATTTTGTTAGGAATTATTTTTATTTATATGTATGTACAGTCTGTCACATAATTATTAAGAATTACTCAATAAATCACAGTACTCACAAGGTATAAGTAATCGACTTCAAAATTAATTTTTAGTAAGATAAATAGCTATTAATCAATAATTTATAGGAAAACCTTCGGATGCAATCACCATTTTACATCTTTCAGGCATTGACTGGCAATATGGTTGTAAGAATTCGGAACTTATCCCTGACCAAGTATCTTCGAGCATCCTTTTTAGCTCAGAAATTGTTCTAGGCCCTTTTTTAATCAATTCCCTCTTCACCCAAGCAAATAAATTTTCAATAGGGTTTAGATCTGGGCTTTGAGAAGGCCAAGGAAGTTGCATAGGCACGTTTTTGTCGATGAAGGCCCTCACGATTTTCGAGGTGTGCTTGGGGTCGTTATCCATCACTAACCGCAAGTCATCTTGATGGAAAACCTTTGCCTGCTCCAGTAAATGACCTTCCAAAATCTCAATAAACTTCAGGCTATCCATATTTGTAGTGAAAACACAAAGGGGAAATGTTCCCATAGAGCTAAAACCAGCCCAAACATTAATTTTAGGGGCGTGCTTAGTGGTTGGAGCGACCCGTTTTTTTCCTGATTTCGTCCACATCTGTATCCGACCCCTAGAGAGCCAGATGGACATCTCATCAATGAAAACGGTTTTAGACCATGATGATTTAGGATACTTATGTTTCTTTGCCCATTGTATTCTACTCTGACGATTCTTTTCGCTCACCATCGGTGAATTAGTCGGGTAGATCTTGGAGTATTTCATCTCCTTTAGGTTTCGTCGAACCGTCTCATATGAGGGCTTTCCAGGAGCAATTTGTGCTAAGGTACGTAATGAAAGATAAGGTTTGCGTCGAATTTGTTGGGTTACACACCTCATCGTTGACTTGGTAAATTTTCTGGGTCTTCCGCCACCACTACCATGTCCTAATCCAACGTCGCGTGATTTTCTCGATTTCACTAAATAGACCGTTGAGACACTGACTCCTAATTTTTCAGCAATTTCCTTTGTTGACAGGTCTGTAGTTTCTAGTAACAAATCTATTTGCTCTCGCTTAAGTTTTTGAGCCATTTGTGGTAAAAATAAGTGCTAATTCATGTAGAAATATTAAATCAATGTTATAAAAGTCTAAAATAGGTAAAAACACGAATCATCTCTGAAATTATTAGCGTTCACACGAATTAATAACAGAATATACCAATATCATGACATATTTGCAATATAAACACTTCAAATTAAGGTGAAATTGCATTGAATCAACTTGAGCAATGATATTTTAAAAGATTATGGTCATATAGAAATTGGGTAAGATTCTTAATAATTATGTGACAGACTGTATGTACTGTACGTATCTAAGTTGACTAATTCATTAAGAAATGGCAAATAATTATGAATTATTCAAATAATTCATTATTCAAGCATGAATTAGTCAATCATAAGCTATGTTGATGACCAATTCATGAATTAATGAATAATTCGGATAATTCATAAATATGAAGTTTTCGAATAATTCATCCTTACTATTAAAACTCGATTAATGTATATTTATTTATTTATTTATTTATTTATTTATTTATTTATATATATCTATATATCTCTGTAACGAATTGATTGAAGAAACTGGCGGGGACAGAAAGCTGATTTTTGGCATGTGGGAGTCTTTTGGCTATGGCTCCAGTAAGTTCTGAGCTCAGACGAAAATGTCGACTCATCATGGAATTATGACGTCATTGTCACATTTTTAAAAGTTAAGCAACACAGTTATTCGGGCATAACTCAGCCATTATAGGAGATAGAAGGCTGAAATTTTAATAGAATCTGTATACTAACACGTCTCACATATGATGCAACTATCATCAAAAAATGATGACTCATCACTTTGTTATGACGTCATAATTACTCATCAAAATTTTCAAATTTGATTTTTCGAGTGATGTAGATTTTAACACTAAGATGGACATATTTAGAAATGCTATCTCCCTTATAATTAACCAATGTGACCCCAGGCGACCGAAGGGAGCCTCCGGCGGACACAAAGTGTCCGCCAGCTGCGCAGCGCAAGCAAGCGAAGCGCGCTTGTAATAATTATATAATAATTATATCTTATATATTGAAATGCTAGGATTTTTTTGTTTGTTTGTTTGTCCGAATTGATTGAAGAATTGGCAAGTCGTAGAGATACGAAAATTGGCATGTAGTAGGTGTCAAATAATGAATCTAGGATTAAGTTCGAAAATCTAAGCGAAATTTTCACACCTCTGCAAAAAATGGAAAACAATTTTTCACACCTTTTCTATACAATAATACTTCACTCTCACAATAGAAATCATTATACGACAATATTGTAGGCTTTAATTGTAATTAATACTTCAAAGCAATAACTTATATGAATGTCTCAATTATATATTATAGTGTATGGCAGTTAAAAAGGTTATTTGTATATTTTCACACCTTTATATACATATTTTCACACGATTTGACGAATTTTGAAAATTATGCTAGAAACTAGCTTCCAACGGTTGACATGGGGTTTTTAGGGGTGTAGATTTCGAATATCATATTTTCAGATCGATATTATAAATTATTTGTTTACTTTTGTTTACAATAGATACATATAGTAAACAAATCTCAAAAATATGCTAGAAACTTGCTTTCAACGGTTGACATGGGGTTTTCAGGGGTGTAGATTTCGAATATCATATTTTCGGATCCATATGAAAAATTATTCATTCGCCTTTGTTTACAATATATATATAAAGGAAAAAATTCCAAAAATAGTTTAGATTGAGTAACTCCAGGCGCCCGCAGGGCGACTCTGCGGACACGCAGTGTCCGCAAGCCGCGCAGCGCAAGCAAGCGACGCGCGCTTGTAGTTATTAATTTAGGCCAGAGAGTGATCCCAAATTGCATATGTTTATCGAGTTAGTTATAATCCCTATTAATCAATGAAATCAGTGCTACTGTAATGTTAAATCCTGGATTCTTATTTGCTAATACACTTTGACACCTTTTTAGGGAAGGTAAAGGTGTGAAAATATTTCAAAATTTGGACCCAGGTTGAAATCTACACCATATAATTGATATACGGTCCAAATTTGGTTCAATAGAATTTCCAGGAGCGAGCAGACGTATGTACGCACGCCGATCATGACATAGGGCATCTATACTAGGAGCTGCACTAAGAATACCTTTGGAGTGACGAATGACCATCGTTGAGATAGCTAAGTGCCATGAAAATGTTGACGTCATCATAATATTTGATGCATTATCTTATATTTTAAAACGCAATTGTTTTTTGTTTGTGCAAATTCAGTCAATTCACTAATGGAGCTGGACTATCGGTCTGTCGACCGACATTTTTTTGATTGTACATTCTTTTGGATGTTTTTTTCAATTCTTTTAGATTGTTTTTCGATATTTTTATATCCTTTATTTCCTTCTTGTAGTCATTTTTCGCTTCACTTTTAATTTCAAGCTTGAGGAAAACTACTTACGACCGCTTTTCTGACCTCCGTAGCAAAAAACTAAATTTCTGAATTCTGTTTGTTTTATTAAGCCTCCCTAAGTCTGGTAGCGTAAATTTAATTTCAAATATTTACATGTACCTATGTGGTTATGTAAAAAGAAACTACATGTAAACTTTTGATTTTCTCTGTAACCACATTGATTTGGTTTATCACTCTTAATCATTCATTTATCAACGTGTCTTAATAAACCAAATCAATGTTTTATTTATTTAAAAAAATCGATGAGATTTGTATCGATTGGATTACAACCGATGGATGCAATCCAATTGATACAAATCTAAACAACCAAACATCTTGTCGACTGGATTGGATTGGATTGGATTGGATTTGCCATTCCTGTCAGACTGCAAGTCAAGACTAAAACTTTCTGATATCCATCAAGTATATTTCTTGTTACATTTTAATCTTTTGCCCCATGAACCTAGCAAAAATATGAGTGAACAAAAGCTTCCGTACAAAATAGCGGATATCAAGCTGGCAGAATGGGGCCAGAAGGAGATTGATCTGGCCTGCAACGAGATGCCCGGTCTGATGGAGATGCAGAAACGATTCGGAGAGTCCCAGCCTCTCAAAGCCGCTCGTATTGCTGGCTGTCTACACATGACCATCCAAACAGCTGTCTTGATCCAAACCTTGCGCAAGCTGGGCGCCGAAGTTGCCTGGTCCTCTTGTAACATCTTCAGTACCCAGGACCATGCCGCTGCAGCCGTGGCGGTGTGGGGGGTGCCAGTGTTCGCTTGGAAAGGAGAGAATGTGGAGGAATACATGTGGTGCATCGAGCAGACGCTGTGCGCATTCAAAGACGGGAAACCCCTCAACATGATCCTGGATGACGGCGGAGACCTGACCAAGCTGATTCACACCAAGCACACAGATCTGATCGGAGGCATCCTAGGCATCACAGAGGAGACCACGACCGGAGTGCATCAGTTGTATCAAATGCACGCGAAAGGAGAACTGAAGCTGCCTACATTCAACGTGAATGACTCCGTGACCAAGAGCAAGTTCGACAACTTGTACGGTTGTAGGGAGTCCCTCGTGGACGGAATCAAGCGGGCTACTGACATCATGCTAGCAGGGAAGGTGTGCGTGGTAGCAGGGTATGGAGACGTAGGGAAGGGGTCTTGTCAGTCCCTGCGGGCATTTGGAGCACGTGTGATTATCACTGAAATTGATCCCATCATTGCTCTACAAGCCGCGATGGAGGGTTACCAAGTTTTGACCATGGATGAGGCGTGTAGCATCGGTCAGATTTTCGTAACTGCCACGGGGTGTAAGAGCGTGATCAGTTCTCAGCACTTCCTGAAAATGCCAGAAGACGCCATCGTCTGTAACATCGGGCATTTCGATATCGAGTTAGACGTTGCGTGGCTGAATGCTAATTGCAAAAAGGTGGAGATCAAGCCTCAGGTGGACAGGTACGCGCTGCCCAACGGGCGCCACATCATCCTGCTTGCAGAGGGTCGTCTCGTGAACCTGGGCTGCGCCACTGGCCATCCTTCCTTCGTGATGAGTAATTCCTTCACGAACCAAGTCCTGGCTCAGATCGAGCTCTTCTGCCGGCATTCAGAGTATCCTATCGGGGTGCACTTCCTGCCGAAGAAACTGGATGAAGAGGTCGCGCGTCTACACCTGGCACACTTAGGTGTGAAACTGACGCAACTGTCCGATGACCAGGCCAAGTACCTCGGAGTTGAGAAGGAAGGTCCTTATAAGCCTGACTTCTATCGATATTAGATCTGCTCTCTCTCATTTCCGTTTCAGGAATTTGTTATTAGTACTAGGTCGAGATTCTTATTGCCCATCCCTTTACTCGCTTTTATCTCTAGTTGTTTTTCACTTAATTAGTTTTTTATTTTACTGAAATAATTTCATTTCAAACTCGAATTATTTAGGTTCACGTTCGATAAAATTGTCCGATTTTAAAAATTTCAAAATGACCTTGTTTATATTGGGCAAGGGACTTGTTAAACTTTCTTATTCTCCGCCTAAAACCTCAAAAATTGTCACATGGAGTAACAACTACTAAATCTCCAACCCCAATCCTTTGCGCCAGCACAACTCGGCGAGTTTTCATGCTATCTTAATTTTCTTAACGGGAATCGATTTTTCCGAGTTATGGTGTTTAAAGTTTTAACATCACGGAAATTGGGGAGACCTTTAAACCATAACTCGGAAAAACAGTAAAGGATTGGGGGTTGGAAATTATGCAAAAAGATCCATTTGCAGGTTGTTGCTCCAGGTGACAATTTTGGTACACCAAAAGCCCCCCCCCCCCCCCCTATTGGGGGCTTATGGGATTTTTAGGTAGAGAATGAGAAAGTTTATCCTTTTTTTAAAAATGGATTTTCTTTTGAATTTATTACTTTATATAAAAATGGTCGATTAATTTTATTACTATTACGTCATCATTACGCAACAAGTGTGTAGCAATACCCTGTGAATTTAGCTCACATCTTTACGAGACATAAACGATGAAGCGAGGGAGTAGAGGAAGTCTTTTCCAAGATCCCAAAAAGCGCGAGTCTATAGCCTTCCTGACAGACTATGATATCTGCAACCCCTCAGCTCTGCTCGCCTTTCCAGAACAATCCAAGTCGAAGCACAAGAGCTCCTTCGCTCCCACCCACCTCAAATCCGCCTACTCGACCTTTGACTTAAAAGGCTCCCAGCCTTCCCTTCGAGAGAGCAAATCGTTTGCGCCTTCCAGAAGCATTTCCATGTCTCACCTCAGTCTAGCATCGAATCCCATGACAACTCCTATGAAAAAGGGTGCATTCCATCCCAACCAGGTCATGGAAACGCCAAAGGCAACTGGAATGGTCGATCCAAGGCAAATTCGCGAAAAGGAATTTCTAAACGCTTCTGCAAGAGTAGTTTACACCTTCCTGGCAGGAAACGGCTATCCCAACCCGATCACTATCAAAGCCATCGGTAAACCAGAGTTGAGCACTCAGGAAATCCTCCACGTATTCACATTCCTGCTCTCCTTCATCGGAGCCGACCTCGGCGATGGGAACGAGCTGCCAGTGAAGGAAGACATTCCTAACGCCCTAGCTGACATTGGCTATCCGTTCACGATTAAGAAGTCGACAATCTCCGCCATGAACACTAACCACAATTGGCCTACAATGCTGGCCGCGCTGAGATGGACTGTTGAGCTCTTGGACCCTCTTTTGGGCTATGACATCGGGCTTGATAATCTCTTCCCTCCAGACTCCTCATTCCTAGATGAAGATTTCAGATCTAGAGATGCCCTCAGGGACGAATTGATCCGCACCAGTCAGATGTTCCAGTGCAAGGACGAGCCAGAAATATTGGAATCTTTTGCTCGGGAGCGTGATGAGTACTACAGGGAGTCTCTCGCGTCCATCCGCGAGGAGAGGGAGGGACTGATGAAGGAGCGCGATCAGTTGGCAGGCAGCGTCACTCAGAAGGAGAAGGACACACTCGCTGTCCTCCAAGGCATCTATAATGATAGAAACGACGAGTTCTTTACTTATGACCAGGAAGGAAAAGCTCTATCAGCGAATATTCTTGATAAGAAAGGAACTACCAGCAAGTCAAACCAAAAACTGATTGAGGTACAGAAAGAAATTTCAGAATTTAAACGAAAATATGAGAGAGTATCCACTCAAATTGAATGTCAAGTAATCAACATGGCAGACGCTATTGAAATGAAGGAAGAGACCAAATCTAATCGAGTGGAAATCGATCGACAGAGGACCACTATTTCCAGCTATAACGACACGCTGGTCCACTTGCGAATGCAGCTTAGTAAACAGATGGGAAAGATACGTCCTCTTATGTCGGAAGTGAATTTAGCTTTGAAAGAAATCACTTTTAGGTTTCAAGGCTGCCATAATGGCCTGGCAGATCAGTTGGGTATAGATGACGTCATCACCACTTCCGAGCACCTGAGTAAAGCCATACAGAACAACTTGTCCGTGCTCCAGCAGCTGAAAGGAATGGAGACGGGGGCTATCTCCAAGATAAAGCAGGACTCACTCGAGATGAGGAACAGTGTTCAATCATTGGAGACGAGTGTGCATGGTGCAGAGTTGAAGGTGTCCGAGATAGGACACGAGATAGAATTGCAGCAAGAAATGAATGAAGAATTGCAGAGAAAGACGATGGAATTGAAGGAGCGAAAGACTGCTGAGAAGAACAAACGCTTTGATGAACTGTATGAGCTGAGACGTAGCTGTGAGGAGAGTAACCTTGGAGTCATCCAGTTGGAATCTCAACGTGACCAGGTGATATCGGCAGGAAGGGAAGAGAACAAGAAAATCCATGAGGACCTGAACCAGCTCGCGAGCAAAGTAGAAGACGTAGCCAGTCAGATCCTGAAGCTGTTGAAGGCTAGGGAAGGGATAGTGGCCAAGTTGGGACGCTTCTATGAGGAATACAAGGCTAAATTCACCATAGACTCTGAGTAGTGGACTGTTGGTAACCTTTCGATTAAGAGCTTGGTATTGTTATAATCTGGTGATTCTAATTATGGATTATATCTCATGAATAATTCAAATATCAGTTCCCTAATTTTAAAGTCGTTGAGATTTCATTAAGAATCTAAGATCTTTCTAGTTTACGTAGTTTAAAAGTGTGAACTGACGTATGAGGATGCATCTAAACACTGAACCAGTACCTGTCTTCATTTTGAATGCAGAGTTGCACTAAAAATGAGGACAGAAGTCCTGGGTGTCCAAGTAAGTCGCAGGATGTGTTAAAGCAGCGCTGTCCAACAGGCGGCCCGCGTTGCCTGCTTCAATCTCCCCCTTTTTACCCACTTTGACAAATTCTCCAAATTTTTCCATATCATGCATCTCGTTTTCTCGTTGGTAGGGACATATGGCTGATAGACCATGGTCCTACCAATTCTTTTCAATAGATATCAGCTTCTATTGTTCACGATACAAATTGTCCAAAATGCCTCTATCCATACCCATCCCGAGTGCACGCCCCTGTATTGCGGCCCGCCACTAAATGGTATGAAGCAGTTGCGGCCCGAAGTAAATATAGTCGGACAGCCCTGTGTTAAAGTATGTTTTAAATACACCTTTGATATGTCTGATTATCATCGAAGGTAACACTCTATGATTTATTATCTGACCGACATACGTGTTGATTGTACGCACGCAGTATTATATGAATGAACTATATTGTAGCTTATCATTGGGTAGCATCCAACACTACTATGGCCCAGGAAATATCTAAACGTTTAATACTGAACATGCTGAAAATTGATTTTAAACTGAAGGAGCTTCTTGATGATAAATACACAGAGATACAATTGAACGAATTAACCGATTCTAACGCAGTTGATGTGATCGCTGTTATTGCCCGTGGGTCAATGAGAAATATTCAAGACAAACATTCACTGGATGAACTGATAGAGACTTTGCCTAACCTTCGAGTCGTCGCATTACCTGGAACTGGTTATGAACACATTAATCTAAAATTAACGAAATCTAAGGGGATTCTGGTAGGAAACTGTCCTCACTCTTTCTCAAAAGAGACAGCAGACTTTGCACTCACTCTCTTGCTGGCTGTGACTAGAAAACTGATACCAGCTGTCTCACTCAATAACAAAAGCGGTGGAAGCACGTACACTAGTATATTTGATAAGTTCCTATCGGTCCCTATCGCTGGCAGTAAGCTAGGCATCGTAGGTATGGGGAGTGTTGGATTTGAAGTGGCTAAGAGAGCAAGAGGGTTCGATATGTCCGTACTCTACCATAACAGGAAGAAGAGAGCTGATGAGTCAGAGGTTGGTGCAGAGTATTTCCCACTCTTAAAGCATATGCTCCCTCTCTGTGATTTCCTAGTGTTAGCTGTGAGAGCTAGCGAGGAAACCCACCTTCTGATAGGGAAGGAGGAGTTAGCTCAATTGAAACCAACTTGTATCCTCATCAACATAGCCAGGAGCAGCGTTATAGATCAAGACGCGTTGGTTACTGCTTTGAAGGAGGGAAGGTTGGGAGGGGCAGGACTTGATACCACTGAGCCCAGAGATCTCCCTTCTGATCACGATCTGCTGAAAATGGAGAATGTGATCGCTACTCCGCACATCGCATGGGCTGGTGTGAGAGGAGTAAGACAGGCTTGTCAAGATGTGGCAGATAATCTGCGTGCTGGTATAGAAGGCAAGCCTTTGCCTTATCCGGTGGAGTAGTCCTGATTTATTATCACTCAAGTCATGTCATTAACTTGTATACCTGATATTTTGATATGTAGTATTTAAGCAAGTTGCAATCAGTGTTGGATTCGGACCCACTTTTCAGAACCCGACCCGAATCTGGATCTGTATTCGAGCCTAACCCTGACTAAATTCAAACATTTAAACATTGCTATATTTCAGTGTAACCCCGACCCGAATCCGGATATGAACCTCAGATCTGAACCCAAACCCGATCCAAATTGACACTGTTTACTGAATCTTTTTTTACCTACTGATAGTAATACACAAATTATCTACACTTATAACTCAAACAGTTTGAAATGGGATGAGATGGGATTGTAAGTATGCATTATTTGGAAAGAATAACACATTCATCAAGTACATTTCCTGACCAATGAAGATAAACACTTATTTAATGAATGGTTGGGCTTAGTTCATGGAATACCGTTCTAACGCAACTACACGTTAGACAGTATTCTGAGGATTGTTAGAGTAGGTGGGTGGCAGCTCAATCTGAGTGGGCTGGTAGGCTGGTGGGTGGGCCTCAGATGCTTCAGTTTCTTTTTCTTCCGAGACTGACTCAACCAATCTACGAGTACCAGGCTTAGTTCTCCACATGTGTGCCATGGCTCTCTTGTGGTGGATTCTGTACAGGCAAGCGAATCCAATGCAAGCTCCCATGAACAGCAGTAGCACCAGGAGGCCAAGTAGGAATACCGCGAAGTAGATGTACCTAGAAATTGAGCGTGTGTGGTCAATGTAAAAGTGCCAAGAACATATTTGATTTTGACGTAGACCACTGAGAAGTTCAAACACAGAGCAACTAATGCGTTCGAAAGCTTTTTATTTGGTAAATAACATTAGACATGTGGTAGCTGGTAGTCTGTCGATATGACTATGGTATAGTTGAACTATGAAGTTGTATTGCCTGTAATAATGTTAGTAGTAATAAAGTTTGAAATGTGAAGTAGCTTACCCTCTGTCAAAACCTATTTTCTTGTTAATTGGGTCAATTCCTGCTCCGCTTCCATAATCATAGGATCCCTCTGCAGCAGCTTCCAGCACCAGAGCTAGAATTGGAAATAAATTAATACTCCATTTTGACAATTAATAGATAATGTGAGTTGATAATGGTATTAATATATTGGATATTTTAGCTAAAGAGGACACTTGTTACTGACCGCTCTTTAGCCGTCCCACTGTGATTATTTGCAAAAAATCCTGATCGAAGTGATTGCTCAACGAGTAGGATCTTAACCTAGATGTTGTTCCCTAATTTACCTGAAAGTGTCAATAGCATGAAAATAGCAAACTTCATTTTCTTCAAGTTGATCGATATCCCGTATGATAGAAATTAGATATTACTGTAATAATTCTGTTGATTACTATTCCTTTATATCTTCTCGTCTAGCAGAATGGGCCTACTGTTAAAATATTGCCACCAAAACAACTTTGATATTTTCTCGAGAATATTAATGATCTCAGTCAGCCTCAGCCACTGATTGAATAGCTATTATTCGTATAGACCAGGCTGTTAGTTTCGATTTAACATCTCTCTGCAATTATTGCAAGCGTGTAGATTCTCGAATATTTAATTCCATTTCCGGTATTAATATATAGTTTACTTTGATTTATCAACTTATCTGATTGCTTTCCATTTACTCTAATATTCTGACCGTTTTAACCAATACGGATATGACGAAATATCCAGACACATTGTCACGAGATTGATTTGGTCAGGCTGTGAATATGGTGATATACGAATCATTCTTTGGTGTGCTTCCTATGCTATTCTATTGGATCTATGATTCAAAAGAATATATACGTACGTACGTAGCACAATATTAATAACTGTGTTGATGTCCGTCCGCAATTCCTCCCCTACTAGCAGAGGGTTAGAAGGGTATGAATTGATTTTTGAAAGTATTCGATTTAGCCATTCCATATACGTACTATATTTCAAAAGTATATAGTGACATCAGCTACACAGATCTATTTTACTACCAATTCAATCGAACATGCCCCGTTGACTTATTTTTAGTTAGGAGTTCAACCCGTCATCACGAGTAACGCCCTATTTAAAATATAATTAATTGATAGATCACGATTCACGAATAAGAAGGGTTAAACTTAAGTTGGTGAAATGTTAAATATGGATGGTAAACAGTACTGTTCTTATATCATCATTATGATACAGCAAAAAAAGTCTCACAGACGGGATGGGAGTGGCTTTCCTGAAATGATGCACAACAGGTGTTGTGTCATCATCCCAAGAATGTGGAAGCACACTCTCATCCTTCTGAGGAACTATGTATTACGTAATACTAAACTCGTGGAAGTATTGTACAAGGGGAGTCCTACAATTCGCAACGTGAAGACTCGGAAATATCGCGTTCCGCGTTTCGCACACATTTCAATCGCGAATGCTAGGCAAACCGCCAAGAACAATATAACATTACAAAATGGTTTGAAATTTTTGACAAATATTTGAGATTGATATGTCAGAGTTGCAAGGATAATACTGTATATTAATTAATCTAGTATTCAGGTGATGCAGATCAAATGAAATAAGTTTGGGCATTTGACCTAACACCTTAAGCACTTCTTATTTACGTATACAATTCGACTTCTTATATAGCACAGATTCTTAAACTATTTGAGCTGTTCAATTACGCTAAATACTATATCTGATTTGTAAATCCTTCCTGTGTTTTTTGTGCTCTTACTCAATTCAACTAAGATTTCTGTGTGATTGCTGTGAGATTTTCAGTATTTAAAAAATATATTTCTTGATAATATTTAAGACTGAATTGATTGCCTAGTTCTTTCATTGTCATCAGCATAATGCGGTTTAGAGCTCAAATAATCAATGTTAAATCGATCCAGCTGCTCTCGCAAGTGATCGCCACCATCTCTAAAACGGTACAGAGTTGTGTCATCCACTTCACCTCCGACAAAATCTACTTCTGCATGTCAGAAGGATCTCTTTCCGATCAAACGCTCTACTGCGTCATTAACCAGGCCAGCTTCTTCCACGAGTATAGGTATTGTAGCTGCTAGAGAAAGCCTGCTCTCACGAAATGTATTACCTCATTCTGGGGTCAATCACTCTAGAGATACATCTATGTTACAGTCAGTGTTTCCCGCCGAGCGCGTTAAGCGCGCTATTTAGTACGCTTCGCTTGTCGAATAACGTGAATTTGTTGTTAAATAATGCAATTTACATAAATAAACCGCACAAAAATTGCAAAATTAACGCGCTTTCCAATAATCCTATGGGAAACACTGGTTACAGTTAAAACTTCAATTCTGTTATTATGTAAAATACCTGGAAAATTTCAGTTATTAATACCTGAAAATTCCAGGAATCAGTTATTATGCATAATACCTGAATTTTTTGCATATTTACATAATAACTGATTTGACGTTTTAACGGTAACACACTATACACGCATATAGGAATATTGAATGAATTTGATTGAAATAAGTTAACTATGTAATCCTAGGTGTGAGGAGACAGATGGACAGCCCTCAGAGCTCTACATCCGTCTGCACATCGCTCTACTTGCGGAGGCGTTCAAGAACGGACAAAATGCAATGGAAATCAAAATGAAACTTCAAACGAAATTGTTTGGTGATGACAGCGTAGACTCCCCCTGTCTCCGGATAAACGTGTCCCTGCCCTCCATCTCTAATAAGACCCACACGGTCCTGCACGATGTGAAGGTGGAGCTGATACCGGAAACTGAGCGACACCTGTTTCAAGAACCGAGTATGCCAGATTTTGATGCGTCGGTTGTTATACCAGATTTGAAATTAATCAAAACACAAGTCGAGCACTTGAAAAAACTCTCTACGAACTTACAAATCGCCGCAAACAAATCTGGAAATATGTTTCTGAAAGTGGTATCGGATCAAGTGAGCGTGAAAATATCCTTCAAAGATTTAGAGTCTATAAAGTGCGATGATGTCATCACAGACACAGATGAAATGAAAGAAGTGACTATTGATATTAAAAAGTTTCTTCAAATATTACAAGCTAATTTTGACCCGACCCGTGTGATTTTTAACATTGTATCCGATTACGTGCTTCAAGTATTTCTATGTATTGAGGACCAAGTGGTATTCCAGTACCTCTTGCCCGCCATCAATATCTACTAGAATGGTTCAACTACCAACTTAGGAAGTTTGATTCATCCTTTGATATATCGCCTAGTTCACTTCTTTATTTCTCAATTATTTTCAATCTAACTAATCTTTTGAAATCGTTATCCGAATATAAATGAATTCGCACTGTAGGTTGTTAATACTGTACGTATAAATTATTTTGAAGTATCTGAACTACTTTTTTGGAGGAACCAGTCAACTCATACCAACTACCAACTCGTCCAAAAGCACTAAGTCTCGTCCCAAGTCCTAACTACCAAAAAGTCAACTCGTACCACTACCAAATGAAATGTACGATTTCTATAGAATTTTGGATGAGATATCTGGAAGAATACAGCGAAAACCAGGATTTTCTGTTGACTTGGTACGATTTGACTGGCTTTCCTTTTTATAACTGAGAAACTAGATAAAATTGACTATACTCAAACTAGATAAAATTTACTATACTCGAAACTAGATAAAATTGCCTATCATCGCTGACTTATTTGATATGAATTTATACAAATTTACATACGTATGTATCCATGGTTTACAGTAAGTAATAATCTATGTCAGTCAATTTGTTCGGTGTGCGGGCATGGCACAATTTTGTCCGGGTATAAAGGAATTACTCTTTCTTGCGGGTGATGATCTATTCTTCATAAACCATGAATTTACATAGTTCCAATTTAACTTCGTTACTTGGTAGCATCTATAATGTTTTTGACACTTTTAACAACAATTCTATATTTCCACAAATTAAGATATAAAATTCCTATGGAATGTCAAAATTATATTAATTAATATAATTAAAAGTTGCAACCAAGTGGTTAAATATTCGGTTAGCCCCAATAATATTTGCTAAATAGACATTCAGCTGGCTCCAAATACGTATTCGATATTTGGTTGTCAACTGAATATGTCGGTTGACCTAATACATTCTGTTGGCCAAACGTCTGCTTTTTTATAATGATAAGTTGAAATTTTGCTTGTGCTCTAATATATGCCACACAAAGAATACTAATTGGGATTACAAACCGTTTCCGCAAATCGAAAGAAAGTGTATATATTATACAAGCGCGCTTCGCTTGCTTGCGCTGCGCGGCTGGCGGACACAGTGTTCGCCAGAGGCGTCCTTTGGGCGCCTAGACTCACCTTGATTAATTATATGGTAGATAACATCTCTAAATACCTGTCTTACTGTCTTACAACGTCAATTTTTCACTTTAAGATGCATAATGATGATGTCATAACAGAGTGATGAGTCATCATTTTTCGATGATAGTTGCATCATATGTGAAGAATATTAATATACACAATCTTTTAAAATTTCAGCTTTCTAAGTACTTATTTTTATTTTTTTCAAATATACCTTGGCCAAAATTATTTCAATGTCAAATTGGAAGACAAAATTATTGGAGAGTACATACTAAGCGAATTTAAAATGAATACTGTTATGTTTTGAATAAAAGTTGAGATGCCTTATTATTCGAGTACATTATCTGATCATTTTTATGCGTCAGAGAGGATTAAAAAATCCACTTTCTGAGAAAAGTACATATTAACCGAATTCTACTGTATCTTATGTATTATATACGTAATTATCAAAATTAGGTGATGAAGCGATGCACACAAACGGTATCTTTCAAGATATGAATTAATGAATAAAGAACCTATCTCGAATGATAATCAAGTATTCCCATGGTTCGCCATCTTATCTCTCAACTCAATTAGTATGCTGCGTTAACCTTTTCCATAACAAGTATTTCTTGTCGCATTCCTGTACTATCCATTGTATGCTGGCCTTGTCAAGAAACCTATGGACTACTCACAGCATCCTTAGTGCTTGTCAGTCGCTCAGCTCTTCTGCACTCATACGAATATGTTGCCAATAGAGATCACAATACTGAATACGTATATATAAATATTACTCTTCAAAGATATGACAGATCAATAGAATTGTAATGAGGACATAAAAACTGACTTCTAACCAGTACATCCTAGCAAGGTAATCTCTCAAACACTATATTTTGAATATTCTTGCTTTTTTCTTATTATTATATTCGCTCCAACTGATAATCTGCTTTCTTAGATCACAACAACGAAATTATTTTGATTTATAAATCTCATGTCTCTTCCCGGTACAATCCCTGTGATGGTGGACCCGACGGAGTGTCGGGGTGGCAGTATTTCTGTTCCAGTCAAGGACGTGGTCACAGACGAGCTGAGGACATTCCGTCATCAGGAACTGGACGAGACGTGTCCCTCTCATCCTGACGAGATGGACGAACTCAAATCCGATATAAAGCTTGAAATTGAAGGAGAAGAGAGTGCGAACAATCCGTCTGACTACTCCAACGTAAGTTCTTATACCACCACTTCAGAAACATTTATAAATTTAGTTCTAGAACGAGCAGATTTTGGCGAATTTCCACTCAGTGTTTCTTTATATCCAGTATGCTTTGTGTCGAATTGTGTTTACGTATCACATAACTTGTTTCTAAATTGGTCATCAAATACACTTGTATTAACAAGATAATCCATTATAATTAGAAAGATGAAAGATGAATTGTACACTGTGTCAATTCATCTACATATGTTCAGAATTATAGATGAATCAATCGAACTGACCGAATATACGCTCATGCTACGATATTATATTCTAGGAGTGTTTTGTGGACGATCAAATGTTTTTCAGGACAATTTGTTCAAATACATTATTAATTTCTAATTATGCAGAATTATGCAATTCACTTTAGCTCGTTGAATACTATTTACATGTATAACTGGATTATCATAGAAGCTAAAACTATTTGAATAAATCCATTTCGCTAACCCCTTCTACACTAGCAAGTTAATCTTGATATATTTCCATCCGGATTCTGTAAAGCATTAGCTGGATTCCCGATCTTTTTCTAGTTAGGCTTCCTGTGAATTTTATCTATCTCAGTTATAACACTTCCCAGTTCAATTATTTTACGATTATAATGTGGTTATTCCGAATATCATTGCTTGCAAATATTTGAAATTACCTAGTTAATTGAAATTAATTACAAAATAATGCATTTTATTTTAAGCTCATCTTATTTTGTACACGAACTGGAGCACCAGATGCCCCTACATGAATATCTCCCACTCAAAACAAGTGCTAGCATTCCTCCACGCTTTATCTCCGTGACTCACAGCACTGAGCATATCCATATTCTAATAGGAATTTGGACATCATTTTCTCAGAACTATCATATTATATTATCTGCGTTCATTATACTTGTCATTCTTCACCCCGATTATTTCTCATTGTCTTGCTATTGGGACATCAAAGCTATAGTAAACTAAAATTTCAGTTCAAAGCGTTTGGCTTTGTGCTCTCTACCCCGTACTCTCACGTAGGATTCCCTGTATCAGCCAGTCTATTAGCTCAGACAGTGGGAGATCTGATCTGAACAAAAGGAAGCAGTTCCAAATGCAGATGGCAGCTCATTACAGAGTGATGAGCAGTTATTTGCTAACCACGCATGACGTTACTATCTTTCTAAATTCGACTTGTGTTAGCGTACTGATTGCATCTAGAATCAGGCGGTGCTACCACAAGTACATGTTACGCTATCTCCTAGAAAGATATCATCCCACGGGCCTCTGTGTCCACACTAAGAATGTGTGTGGAATTCTTCCAGCACTATCTACCGATTACCCAACATGTGTGCTCTGCCAATTTATTTTTTACACATATTCCATTCATTTTAGCAGTTGTAACCTGATTCTCTGATGATAATGCAGTGATTTGCAAATTAGAAGTTGGAATGTCGATTGATTAATTCAGATAACATTAGAGCAATTTGTTAGAGAAAAAAATGCGGAATGCTGTCCTTTTTGAGAAGTGGTTTTACAGTTCTATAATATTACGTACGTATATCTTTACGATTGGTACAGTTTGTGACTTCTTGTTGAGTTTCCACTGGCATACTCATTACAATCCAATTAGGAATCTGATTTGATCTGTAATTATATCGCCTACCCACCTACTAGTTCTCAGCCTTCATCTCGATTGTCAATTAATTGAGAGAGACAGTTCAGTCAGTGCGTGGGTATTTGATTAATTACATTCCGATTGTCTGTTGCTTAGATACCATTTTAGGTACTGGAATTTCCTACAACTCTAGAACATGCCCTACTCAAATTCTCAAATTAATTCAACTGCGTTATGAGTTTAATTGAAGATGATATCTCGACATGAAACGCATGCGATTGAAGCGAGATACCATAAAATACGATTTATGTAAACTAATTCTGAATTGAACTCTTGTTATGAGAATTTAATGCTAATCGTGTTGTTTCAGCAAAGGCATCCACTCAACGCTATTCCCATCACTTACACTGAATTTGAATAGGTATGTTAATCATACATTATCCGTGGATATTCAATCGGTTCTCATACTTAATCGCAATCTCACTGGCCTCTGAAACTCCACAATCTCTTCTCTATTCAAAGTCCTCAACTCCTTGCAAACCTTATCTTAAATCTTGTGTATCATCTGAGACTTGCTTACGCTGAGAACAAAGTAAAACCTATGCAAGTTCATAAATCTCGTTAATGCCTTCTCTGTCAGGTAATTCTCTAGCATTCGCTTGAAATCTCTTGGTCGTAAGGCTTTGTCATCTTCAAATGTTGTTTTGGAAGCCGGGACTGGTCTGATAATGCCAGTGAAGACTTGACGAAACCAACTTGTATAAAGTTAATATGTATAAATGATTCTTTTATTTATTCCACGATTTTGATCTAGTTTCTCCAAGGGGAATCATCAACTTATAATTGATTGTGTGCATTATTCATCTCTAGTGACAGTTCTGAGATTCCATCAGAATGTGGACAGTTGGGTTCCACAGTTTAATTGCAAACTTGTTGAAGTATGATTAGTCTGCTACTCCTTATGTATGAACAGACCTTATAAGGTCCTCATATTTTATTTGATTATTTGTACTACTGAAATCGGTTAACGTTATTCCAAATGATTGTGTAACTAAACTAGAGGAAAATTTATTTTTTTAAATGCTATTTATGAATCTTTGTTCTTTTTCTAGACTTTCCCTGGCTCCAAAGCTTCTACCAGTGAGTGTACTTTATTATAATTGAATTTGATGTACACCTCATTTCATATTAATTTAAAACTAGATTATTGGCCTCAAAAATAAATCAAAATTATAAAATAATCCATTTTCAGTGATATTGGATATAAACTCGCAACTCATTTGTAATGCCATAAGAAATACTGATACATTTTATTAACATTTCACTACAACGATTGTGTAGTAGTTATTAATTAATTAAGAACCGATCATGAGTACACATGTCTAAATATGCTACACAATGTATTAAGAAAATAGCATTAAATCCTTTCTACTACACTAAAATTCCTGAGAGATTCAAATAAGTTGACTTATGATTGGCATGCTAATGTTTATAAATTCGGTTTAATAATTAAAGATCAAACATAGTTTATCTATCCACTTTAATGATTGGCTAATAGCTATTACAGGACTGATAACTGTGCTCCCGAGACGATACTATTGCGAATCCTAGAGATAGTCATGTTCTATACTTATCTTAATTACCTATATTAAGTAATCATATCTGACTGATAAGAAGATTGAGAAATGGTGTTCATTGATAATATTTCTGACCACTTTGAAAATACGTTCTTGTTGACATGTAGACAGTAATTGCCCAGGATGCGCGATTAGATCATGATGATTATCCACTTTATCTCATCAATATTCATGAGTCACGAATCGGAAGTATATTTCATTCCACGTTTCATAAAGATGGATGGCATCGACTCTTTTTGTCTCTGGTATTCTTTAACGATTGCAACATATATTATCAAATTCCTTTCATGCATATCGATTATCTCAAGATCAAAGCTAGTCTAAACTTTGATATTCAGGTTCAGTTACATATTATGCAATTGCACCCCAGTAAGAAACACCCATTTCTCCTTAGCTCCGGTTACAAGGGGCATTCCTGTTGTGAGTCTACACACAACTCCTGACAATGTTTTATTGCGATATTGTTGACGTATTGATTCTGACGTATTTTATCATTGTGAATATGACAATAGTTGATTATCGAAAGAATTTTATCATTAAACACATTAATATTTCTTCTCCCGAGTTTTTAATATCCGATAATGTACATCTGCATATATCTGCTAGTCCAGGGATCTATTATTTCGATACTAAGCAAGATTATTTACGTAAGAATTAATATTTGATTTCTTATGGTACAGACTTGGGTAATGAAAGTAGCGTTTAGGTGAAAAAATGTGTATGATGTCATTAATAAAGTTTACAATAAATATATATTGAATCCCTCAAGTTTTCACTTTATCCGTCTTCTTATGGTTGAATTAATGATCCAACTTCTCACAAGAGCTATTGATTGTATTGTTTGTGTTTCTGGTTCAATTATCTGAATTTTCAGAATCGAGAGTCATTATTTGACGTCCAACCACCAATGCTCACATTGCCCATTTGCATTGTTTAGTGTTCAATGTGCACCCAAGTCAATTCTTGACTGAACGCTCCAATTCCCTGTTACACTCGTGGGGCTTAGAATTTGCATTCCTTACCATTTCTCTATGGGTACCTTTTAGTGTACTGCCATACGTTAGTTTCACGAGTCATCGGCAGGTACTTACGTCTTGGGTTTCTAAGGTTTTGAAGGAGCATTGCTTGACTACTAAGTCAAGGTTACTGGATATAAATCATTGCACCGTGGAGAACACAATACTCTGTGTTCTTTTGCAAGTATTCATTCAGACTATGTAAGTGTTTTGACGATTCACATGCCAGTGATACTCAGGTGTTTTGTGGCTTATTTTCAACGTATCATCTTATTTGAATCCAAATATTAATTAACAAATCGATTGATTGAATACTCTGAGTCTAAACTAATAGCCCAAATCGATCTGCAGCTTCCTCTTTGATGATATCATTGAATATTGAGTAACCATTGTATCATTGTTAGTTTAAGGTGGGGCCACCACAGAATTAGCATATCCAGATACAAATCATTTGCATTGTACCACCCTCACTCATTACGCATGCTTGCTCGCTTCAAAGGATAATTTCCAAATTTGGTAATATTTTTTCCTAAATAAACAAACATTCTAGAATTTCTAAGGGTCATATATCTCTATCTTAATCCCACACATCAAAGCAAATAAATACTGGTGTAAGTTATACTCCCAGGAAATATATACTTTTATTAAACTAATCTCCTTCCTCGCAATTTGAGATGTTGCTTGACTATAAGTATTTTGGGGCCAACAAGTTGCATGATATAAACTAAAACATGATTCTCCACATTTAATTTAAGTTGGAATTATGGTATATTTCAGCTTTTAGTCAGATCAGTATTAAATTGTTTTAAAAAATGTCAGTCGACAGACTGATAGTGCAGCTCCATTAAGTGACTCATAGAACACGAAATGTGAATATTCTAATATACAGTCGACTCCGCTTAATAGGGCCACATCGGTCGGAGGACATTTTGACCCGATTAAGCGGAGAACCCTATTAACCGAAAATATTTTGTATTAGCTTCTATGTGTGAGAGCTATTCTGGTCCTGCCAAAAGTGGCCCGATTAAGCGGCTGACCCGATTAAACAGTGGCCCTATTAAGCGGAGTCAACTGTATCAGGAAATATACATCATGGGATACCATTTAGTAATTATTGAGATCTCGTTTGATTAATTTATAATATACATCATTAATTGCGTTGAAAACATTTTTCTCCATGTCAGCCAAACAGATTTCAAGTTTAGAGAGTCATTATGATTCAGTTATGTATTAAGTTAGGTCTAATGATTCCTATTTGTCAATAAAATCAAAGCCAGCTGTGATGTTAATTATATCCCTGGATTCTGATTGGCTAATACATTTGACACCCTTTGTGAAAAAGTGTGAAATTTTAAGTTTAAATCTCCACCATATAAGGAGTATATGGTCCAAATTTGGTGAAATTCGGTCCAATAGAATTTCCAGGAGCGAGCAGACGTACTTCGCACGCCGATCATGACATAAGGCATCTATACTTGGAGCTGCACTAAAAATGCTCGACACGCGAATAGAGTGGAATCTCGACTAGGAACTAAGAGTATATTGTGAACTAAATGCTAAATTAAATAATGTCACCTCCAAACAGCATTAAAAGTTAAATTACGCTAAGAGTTCAAAATCTGAAAATTATAAAAAATCTCCTAACTTTAAGCAGTTAATACGTATTTTAAATTTGATTGTGTATTTATTTGCAAAAGAGATATACTTGTATAATGAAATATTATATTTAAAATTTCCCTTTAGTCTCCAACAATACTGTCACAGTTGCGAAAGTTAACGACTTGAATAGTATACTAATACAGGTGAGTTATAATCCCTAGGCCTAGCCACAACTCAATCTCTCCCTAATATTTCCCTGCAATATAATCTTACAGGCAAGTCCCAACAGCGCAGAGAACATCCCTGCTACACACTTCATCCTCTCCCCCTCCTCCACGAATGGGACACAGACCACCAGTGCAGTACAGCTCCCTTCGAATGACAGGGCACACCTGCAGGCTAGTGTCATCTGCCCCTACCCCCTGCAGACCATCCCTGTACCGTCTGCTACAATCATGTACTCCAAGCCTCCAGACTACAAACCTGCAGGCGTGCATTACAATGCCCCACAGTCATGGTTTGTTGATTAAAAGCTAATCTTTAGTTATAAAGATCATGTGGTGTAATTTTATATTCCAGCACCTGGTACTATGTATAAACAATTGATATTTTGTACGCACATGTATTTTATATTATTTTTTCTATCCAGGGGTTATCCAGCGTATGTACCTAACTCCACCCAAATCCAATCTGGCTCTTACATCCAGCCCACAGCTGTTTCCATCGGTGGCGCTTATCAAGTTGTATACGGTACGCAGATCGTAGGCAATTTCTGATCTTTGTAGAGAGATCATCATACTGAGCTAGTTTATACTCATTAATTTTTCCAGGAATTCCTCCAAACCACTTACAAGGGACAGGAACTCCCATCTACGGACCTCAGGTCGTTATTCAGTCGCCCAACGCTAGTGTCGACACGGTAAGTAGGTATTTCATTCTATTAGTGATCGACATTCCTTCAACTTATTGCTCTATAATTGTAATAATGTTATGCCATTTCTGGTATTAATATTTTATGTTCAGCAACTAACATTATTCTATGTTGTGTCTGCAGGACAAAACATGGCTGTTCTGTGTTCTGGATTTGTTACACGAATGTAACAACCACACTATGCTAAAAGCTTGAAACTTATAATTATAGTAATGCTTTGCCAGAAATTATTTGACATAATTGATTTAAGAAGTATGATAATACAAGTTTAATAAAAGTTGTATTTTCTTAGAGCGGCACAGTAAAGCCTCAGCAACAGGAGAAAAGAATCCACATTAAGAAGCCATTAAATGCGTTCATGTTATTTATGAAGGAGCAGAGGGCAAAAGTGATTCAAGAGTGTACCTTAAAAGAGAGTGCAGCCATCAACCAGATACTTGGAAAAATGGTAAGAATTAGAATACACTTGTGCAGTGTGTACTCAGGTTATTGGTTATTGGAAACAGTTTAGGGAAGATGCTAGTGTCATCATGCATTGTGTTCCATTGCAACAATGTGAGAGCCTCGCTGCAAGTAATCATAGTATCGTTGAAGCCCGCCTCCCCCAAGGAAATACTCTTACCATTAAATGTGTGGAAAGAAGAGGGCTAGTGATAATATACATCGTCAGACACAAAGGGGAGGATTGAGGCTGTGTTTAAATAATTTGGGTTATCCCCTAACAAAGAAAAATGTGTAAATCTCCAGCATTTTGAAACCTTAGAAAATGTCCAAGAATAGCATAATGGACTAAAAGGTCAAACGATTCATTTAACATAAGTTTCTACACGTAAATATGAATTGGATATCTGATATCAGGTTGCGGTTATGTAACTACCCCATACCAGGAGAACTCCCTCACACATAGTGATATCTGCATCATTCTTTAGAATTAGTGCCTGCATCTGTTTCAATCACCTCACTACAAAGTTACTAGTTTAGCATATCAAAGCAATGATGTACCGTTCACTCCAGCTGCATCCTATTTACGACATGGAGATATACTTATCTTCCTATCTGATCTTAGCCAAGCCTGCGCAAAGTGGTTGAATGCCTTATACAGTGCTAGCAACAAAATCGCATACAAACGTAGGATTAGGCCGTAGCATATTTCTTTACCAAAACATGATGTCAACCAGATGTAGAAAGGTCCGAGGAAGATTATCTGTCTTAAAACGGTCTAACTCATCTCCTATCAGTTTACCTGAGGCTCTATAAGCAAATTTAAATATAATAGAGAAAGAGGGTAAATTTGCATAAATTAATGGCTAATAACATGTTATGAACTACGGAGTAGTTGCTACTTTGGCTAGCTGAGAGATAATAAAACCTGGCCATTGTACCGATCTGCCTAGATGTTATTCGTGCTTGACGTGACAATTTAATCATGCTTATCCACTAATTGGTTGTGGTGGCTATTCAAAGTAATCTTTGATCTTTGGCCTCCAATCTGCTGGTAGGAGTGCCTTGCGGATAAATAAGCCAAGTGTACTATAGTCTGTAATTCTATCTCCACTAATTACCATTATCAGGGCAATTATTAATATTCTAATAATTAAATGGTTGCCTATATTAATTAGTGGCATGCGTTGGATAAGAGTGAGCAGGCGAAGTATTACGAAATGGCTAGGAAGGAGCGGGCCAATCACATGCAGCTCTACCCCAGCTGGTCAGCTCGGGACAATTACGCTTCCAAGACGAAGCGGAAGCGGAAGAAGAAGGACAGCGACTGTGTCGGTAAGAATCCAACATTGTTCTGAACGATTAAGTGTCGTTAGCGTCGATTGTAATTATCTGAGATTTCCCAAAGTTGATTTCCAACTTATTGATTGAATCTTATAATTATCTTGAAGCGGGCGATATTTGTTTGATCACTTAGTTAATGGTTTCGAGTGTATTACCAATGCACACGAGTGGTGAAATGAATTGTCAATTAAGGATAACCAACACGTAATACACTCACTTGTCAAACTTGAAGCTTGACACAGTACTGCTCATGATCATGATATCATAACTTAATTCTACTCTTGTAGAAGGTGAGGCCAGAAAATGCCGAGCTCGCTTCGCGGGAGATCATCAACAGATGTGGTGTCCGAGATGCAGGTAATGGATTAAACTCTCAATAAAGTGTCCTCAAGCTCCATTAAGTTTATAGTGCAGTGAAATATAGTACAGTTCCTTTGATGTGGTAGAGCTAAGTAATTTTAGCTTTTCCATTTCCATATTCTATTGTTATCTGACTGTACGTGGTAGTTCCAATTGGAGTGAGATTGCGAAATCAATTGACTCTAATGCTCGACACAATTGAGATAGTTTCTCTCTCGTAGAAAACGAAGACTGAATTCCAAGTGCAGCGAATCAAATTCCTTAGAAAACGGAAACACCAGTGATGGAGATGAAGATCACTGCAAGTGTGATACACAGTCCATCATCATATCGGATACAGTCTCGAAGCTGCTGGCTAAAAAGGATCAGTTCTTCGCTGACCCGTATTCGAACGGACAGGTGTTCTGTAGTCAGAGCTCAGAACGCAACAACTCCCAAGATTCCAATCCAACGAGTAGGGACTACGAGAGTGAACAGGAGCCTTCAGATGACGACGAAGGAACCATCTTAACCGCAACCAGTCAACCTTCAATGCTCGATCAAGATCTAGACGATTCAACTGCAGTTCAATTCTAATTAGGCTACCACAGCTCTATTCCTATTCTACGTAGAGAGATATAAACATATCCGTTATTTTGTATCTATTATAAATCCAGCATGCAGTTATCACTACCATTTTTACTCCATTTTTACACCTCGGAAGTGTAACATGACATACATGTAATTGGATCCGCTTGATTATGCTAGTTATCTATCAAATGTATGTATGAGCTAGAGATTATTAAATTCTATACTACTCTACTACCCTTTTTCGTTAATCAGACTGAGTAGGTGGGAGAGAGATAGTGGGCCGAATATGAACTTGAAAGAAATAGATAATTCAGCAACAGAACAGTTTAGTGTACGAAGGATCTTTTATGCGAAAAATAGATTATTGCTCTACTCGAGTACTCCAAACACTAATCTAACACATATGTAAACGGAGAGAAGATCTGATTGAAGAGAGCATATCAATTCACTATTAATCACGACAACATTAAAAACCTTTGTTCAATGAAAATTTTGACTACCATGCCTAATTCCTAGCATAACAAGTCCATTTTGAAACCACCTCTTAGATACCGTTACATCTTGTCATAGTGTTGAGTAAAATCGTCTTGAATTTACGAATGAGTTATACTTCCTCATCAGTAATCATAAAGTTTAAAAACATGACTTGAGCACACGCAATAATATAAGTACAATAGAACCTCGTTAATACGAGCATATTTAACCCTTACAGTGGGAAATACATTTAAATCACTCCGGTTATTACGAACAAATTTTTCTCATGTCCTCGTATTAAGGTTCTACTGTATATATATAATTGTGTAAATATACGTATCAGCGATCGATAAAATAAAATATGGTGGTGGCTATCTTAACCACCATTTTACTTTTTCTGGTGGCTAATAGCCATCAAATTCTAAATACGCGATACAAAAAGACCAGTACTTCATAAATTTGGCGGCTTAGGTAGCCACCAAGCTCAGGAATTTGGTGGCTTATCGTGATATTTTGGTGGCTATTGCCACCAAACCATCAGATTGTCGAGCACTGATACGTATGCAATACTTGTTGACCACAAGGTTCGGAACTAATCTTAGTATTTCCTACTAATAAGTCTGTATTTGGAATACAAGAAGAAGGTATGTGATAGAATGCTTCTTCATCTTCAAAACAACCTCTAAACCCTGCATTAAAACAGTCAACATTATATCTTATATTATAATCTGACTTAACCGGAAATGAGTTAGCAATATTCCTGGACCAAATTAAAATAGATACATAAATTAATCCGAAATGGATCATTAAAAGTAATCAATATTAGGCGCCCGCAGGGCAACTCTTCGAAAAAGTGTTCGCTAGCTGCGTTACGCGCGCTTTTAATTAATAAAATAATGTAAAAATCCTATTCTAGCAGTACCACGGTCCGCCACTGTCATCAGTGAAGGAAATTCCTAGATCCTGTTCCTGCTTTATTCCTCAAAAAACACTTCAAAAGTCCATTAATTTATTAGAAGTGTTCCTTTAGATGGACATTTATATATACAATGAACACAATACAGAATTCCTTAATTTGCATAAAAAATGATCAGATTAATGTCAATGGTCCTTACTTTGTAAATAATGGAAAAATACATATCAGATTTATCCAATTTTGTATGTTGTTTGACTTTTCTACTGAAAATATATTTTCTTATAACTTTATTTATTTAATAAATTTATTTTATCCAATATGTTTTACATATGTATTGGTTTCAACGAAAAATAAGATAACAGTAGTACAGTCGACTCCGCTTAGGAGGACCACTGGTTAATCGAGCCACATTTGGCAGGACTTAAATAGCTCTCACACATAGAAGCTAATACCAAATATTTTCGGTTAATAGGGTTCTCCGCTTAATTAATCGGGGCAAAATGTCCTCTGACCGATGTGACCCTATTAAGCGGAGTCGACTGTATTTAAAATATTCTTTTCAGCACAATCATCATAAATAATTTAATGATACATTTGCATCATTTTTATCCTCGAATTTCTCTAACTATCAAAATGCAGCTCCAATGAGGAGGCATATTCATGCAGACATAGGAGAAAGTGATTATTACGTTTGTATTCAACATGATGTCTTTATATCTGTGAACTGGATTCATCTTACTTTTGCTCACGTCGTGTTGTAAACTCCGACTACTCAATAAAAGATCAAAGGACCTCGTTGATATTATTAATGAAGTTACAAGCTACACAATTGGAATGAATACCTAGTTGATAGATTGAGAGTAGGGATTCAGGCGCACTCTAGGACTTTCATTGGAATTAATGGGTGGAAATGCTCGGTAAGATTAGCTACCATGGATAACAACCTAAATTGTATATTAGTGTATGCTGGATTCTACCCTGGCCATGGAAGCTAACACGAATTCTGCTCATTATTCAGCTTGAGTTCATTACCAGTATTAATGAATGAATGTTATAACTAAACCAAACATATTTTATTAATTATTAATTATTCATTATTATACAATACAAACAAATCATTAGAAGACATTTATTTACTAGAACAAGCATATCGTCACATATCAAAATTGCGTAATAATAACTTAAATAGTTAGAGAAAAAGTTAACAGCATTTAAAGGTAAAGTGAATAAGGCAAATAAGGAAGGTAATAAAAGTGTCAATGAAGACTGATGTGTTAACTTTACATGATAAAGGAACTAGTGTTACAAAGATGTTCGTATTGTCCTGGATGAGACTGCAGTTCCATTGATTCCATCTTCACACCTCTGACGCGACAATGGTTGAAAGGATATATTTAATAGGAGAGTTCAATTAACATTATAGATTTCCTACGAAACATCCACGAGAAGTTAGAACTCGAAACCGTAGGAGATGTTGAGTTTGTGGAGATCGTCACGAATGTGACTTAATTAAAATAAATGTGTCAATTCTATATAGCAATACGGAATGACAGATGCTAGTTAGAGTCGAGGCATGCGATAAAGTGAAATATTGACTCTAAATTCCTTAACTAGCATTAAAATAAACTGGCGCCTAATGTAAATCCCTCTCTGAGTATTTGATCAGAACTAATGGAGAGGGGCTATTGGTCAAAATGGAAGTGGAAGGGGTAGAAGTGAGAAAGTAATCCTTCAAGTCTAGCATACTGAGTCAATTACTCTTGAGAAGCTTCCTGTCTCTGACTACCATCCTCGTGACTAGTCGAACCGACATGGTCTGATCAGGCAAGTTTTCGGCTTCTCTCTCGTCGACATGACCAAGACGTCATGTCGACGAGAGAAGAAGAAGAGAATTGAAACACATGCCAAACTGGATAAGTTAATGCACTGTGTCCATCGTCATGAAGAAATAAAGCAACTGTTTTTGGTTTCCATGCACGCTAATCTATTCAGCTCTTTAAGTGAGTTGAGCCAATTCACACTCATCATCAGATGCTTGTTGAGTAAAAGAATGACACCCAAGATAAAAGCGCCCCTCCCCCCATGGATGTTTCGCTATCATTGTGGAGGGACAATTTTTACGCTACCTATCGTGGAAAATGTCCCCCGTGAAAAAACACCTCCCACCATGGATATTTTTTATTACCATACATTCTATTCCTGTTATTATCTGTATACTTGTGTAAACGTGACCCATTGAATAACTTAATGATTACACAATTATACTCTATGGCTTCTCAGTGGGAGTAGACTTGAATGAAAATATTCAAAAATGTGAAACATCCCACTGAGAAGCCAAAGACCAAGTAATAGTCAAGTTATTCAATGAGTCACGTTGGCATATTGTACATATATAAATAATTTAAGGAATAGAATGTGTGATAATCAAAAATATCCATGGTGGGAGGTGCTCGTTCAGGAGGGAGGATTTTCTCACGATAGCTAACGTAAAAAAAAATGCCTCTCTACAATTATAGAAAAACACCTATGGTGGGGGGATTTGTTCATGGGGGTAAGATTATGACGTAACAGAGCTAAGCCAATGCTCCATTTTTGTACATTACATCTTCGACTCAATACCTATCCATCTATAAAATGGCACCGTTTTGTAAGTAGCATTTTAGAACAAAATTCAGAATTACCTCGATTCTGTCGTCAGTCTCCAAATCCAATGCATACGTGCCTGTCTCTGCAGCTACATTCTTTCATTCAGCTTGATATCCAGATAGCCTCTTCTTCACTGTTTGAAATCAATTAATGGCACAACTGCTCCAGCTCTCTCGCCTTTCATCGAAATCTTGCTCTTTTCACTATCTAGCACTGTCGACAGGTGGGAAGGAATTTAAAGTCATTTTTTCTTTATATTGGTCTCTTCACCTCAGGATCTGCCAGCTAAACCAATATTAACTAACACTCTGATAACAAGTCTCATTCAACTTTAGTTGAATTACTCAATCCGATCAATCAATTGATCCGTTCCTCTTCTCTAGAGAATGTAGTCAATCTTCACTTTATGTGATTTGAATTGACCAGATATTCGGCACAGCGTGATACAAAATTAGCTAGATGTATTTCCATACTGGTCATTCTCAAGTTACATCCCATGACACTAGGAAACCCTAGCAGCAGTCTTCTAGCTAAAAGAGTGCCTTAGTATACTAGCCTCTAGCTTCCACTGTAGTATATTTCCTCTCAATGAATCCCGTTAACATATATTCACACAATTAACCGCCACCACAGATCCTCGAGATTTATCAGTTTATGCGATTTAGACAATTGTGATTCACAGCTGGGTAGCTTCTTCATGGACACCTTAGGGACAAGATGTCAGTGTCAGAACACATTGCTAGCTTTAATCACTGCTAACCATATCAAATGGAATATCGGGTTCCTTCCACTCACACAAGTACTCGTACGAGATAACATTATTAGCGTTACTATAGCAACCGTTGACGTTTCATGGTATTCTGAAGTTGCATATAATAATTTCTTGGTAAAGTATAATCTTTCTATTCAAATCAATCTAACAAAAGTGACTCTAGAAATGTGCCTAATATTCCACCTCCTGCTCCCAGTGACACCACGACACTACAAACATATCTGACCAGGGGAAGGAAGCTCTCCTCTAGAAGTACTCCGGATACGAGAACCGTATCGAAGTTCTGGAGGAGTTCAGGACACCAAGAAATTACGACGGGGTCTCTGGCATAGCTACCTTGTCGCTGAGGAACACGTAATACGGACTTGGGAGAGTACACTGTAACGTACTTACACTCCGTACTCAAATACTGATTGAGAGACGCTTAGTTTTGATAAGATTAGATTTTGACTCCTATTTCGATTTCAAAATTTTGTACAAAAGGCAAGTCAAAATTCGTAGAATTTCTTAGATGACTTTTCAATCTTGATTCATTTATTTCATTTCATTTCTTTTAAAGGCTAAAGTGAACCTCTAAAGTGACAGAAGGAGACCCCAAATACCTGACATGGCATTCGAATATCCGTCCCTAGCAATCCTCCAAATCTGAATCTCTGAGTTCGGAGATTTTGTTACCTGATCAGCTGTGAAGCTAGGGAAATGAGAAAACGACCTAAAACCCCATTGGATTAGCATTAGACGAGATTAGTCACCAAGTCTATATAGCTGAGATAAAGGTAGAGTCTTTTCAAGGAGACTTCCTTCAGAATGTACTCCGAACCTCCGGGAATAGCAGTAACAGAAGAGCTCATCTTAGTTATGGCTAAGTTAGTAGCACTCTCTACCAACTCTATCTCGTTGGAATTATGTGTAAATACGAATGGAGATGTGGATTCATAGCTTTGAATGACAATTAAGTATATTCTCAGGGAACCTCAGTTTCAAATCCTATATGATATCGGAAAGGAATGCCTTGCTACCTTGTAGACGTGAAGCTGAGTAGAGGTACATCAGCTGTACTGGGCGAGAGTCCTCAATGAATGAGATTGTTCCAGGAGTGGACCTGAGAGCTCAACTATTCAGTATATCTTAATGAGGCATCGGGCATCATTAAGAAATACTGAATAGTTGAGCTCTCAGGTCCACTTCCTCTGTTTAGGTCCAGATATGAAAATCTTGATTGCTACGTAGTATTAAGATCTTCGCAGTCTGGAGAGCTTGCACACATGCTAGGACAGAAAGGGAGATCTCCTTCCACTCTTTGGAATCAGTAATAATATCTGTTGTGTCAGCCAATCCTAACTTCAAATTTCAATGTTTCGAACTTTGTATCTAAATTCCAGATCTAGCATATTGTAAATCAGTGTAGGTAAAATTGTTAAAAAATCCCACTTTCGGGCGGGAATGAGGTTAAATTTTGCATTTTACAACCAAAAACCCCAAAAGCACCTTTTGGAGGCTTTTTGCAAATGGAATAAATAACAATTAACCATAGGCATAGTAGGTCTCAACTTGTCACCTAAAGCAATTTTTGCATTCTCAGCCTCTCCCACTAATTAATTAATACAAATCTCGAACCTCAATTCAATCCATGGATCACAGGTTGAGAACCAATACGCACTAAAACAAAAAATTAATATTACAAAATACGAGCAGATTAAATTAAAATTCTCCGAGGACGTCGTAGAATAATTTGGGTTTGCGCTTTTTGACTCGCTTCTCAAGTGCACTCGCCACTTGAAACAGTATATCTTCCTGCCACCAAGCTGCCATCAGTTGAAAAGAGAATGGGAGTCCATCAGAGTCATATCCTACCGGGATAGAAATGGCAGGCACACCGGTAAGGTTAGATTGCATTGTAAACCGTGTCAATTTGAGTGTATTTTCTATATCGATCTCTCCGTGTGTATCTGCTTGTGGAGAAATAGGAGGCGCTGTACAGGCCGTGGAGGGAGTGGCAATAATGTCAACTTGTTTGAATAGATGCTCAAACGTCTTAATAGCCCGCGTTCTCTGGCGATTAGCCGCCACATAGTCGGCAGCAGAGAACTGAGCTGCTATCGCAAGAGGAACGCGTGTCTCTACGTTGAGGGACTGGAAGTGCTGGGGAAGGTCGTATCTGTACGCTGAGTATAGTTCACATAGTGATATAACCGTGTGAGCTTCCCGAGATTGATTCAATTCCGGAATCTTGATACTGACTATCTCAGCTCCAGCCTCCTGCAGCCAGGTTAGTGCCACTCTGCACCCCTTCCTCACAGCTGTGTCTGAATGGTCGAACCACTGGTTGTACACGCCGATCCTTATTCCCGATAACTTACTACCGGTCGTTAAGTAACGGCCAATTGCTACAGGCCCTTGCTGCAAACCCATCGGGTACTTAGGATCAGCGCCAGCCATTACTAGATACGAGAGAACCGCATCTCGTACAGAAGTACACATAGGACCAGGAGTAGCGATAGTCATCCCTTCGAAAGATGTTCCACTGCATGATATCCTCCCATGCGTTGATTTTAATCCCACGATCCCGCACATGGAAGAGGGAACTCGAATTGAACCTCCTCCGTCTGAGCCCAGCGCGAGAGGGACAAGTCCAGAGGCCACAGCTGCTGCAGACCCACTACTGCTGCCTCCACAGTATCTGTCCAAGTGGTAAGGGTTACGAGCTGTGCCGTGGAGTTTGTTAACATTCGATCCTGAAGAACTAACCCCGATTTCGGGCATATTCGTCATTCCTACGAGGATGGCTCCAGCCCCGCTCAGCCTGACTACAGACTCACTCTCCTGACCCTGCCTAACCAGGGTTTGAGCACAAATCGGCAAGAAAGAGGCGCCGTTTCGTGGCCTATAGATAGAGGCTAAGAATTCTTCCTTGACTCCAAAAGGCACTCCTTCTAGCGGACGGATGTTATCCTTCTCCTTGTACCGCCGTGTCGACTCTGCAGCCTGTTTACGGATCTCAGACTCGTTCCACTGGACAAAGGCGCGGAGAGGAGGCGATAGGGACTCGGATGCACCAATCCTCTCAATGATACGCTCTGACACTGCTTCCGGTGTCACATCCCCACACTTGTAAGCACGCAGATACTCCATCACACTCGGAAACACGAAGTCTCTTCCTTCTCCTCCTAACTCGTCATGAGAAGAGGAGGCCGCAAGGGAATCGGAATGCAACACTCTCTCTATCATCTCATCATTACTCCTATTATCTTTCCTGTCTCCATCGCCTCCAGTTTGATCAGGGAGAGTAACAAACGGAGCTGTGGGGTAAAAGGTGGCTGCCTCAGGCAGGTAGCGCTCTCTACCAGCAAACATGCGATTATCATTCATGATCTTGCTCAAAACCCATTTTTCACCGAATGGAGTAAACAGGAAGTTAGAAAACCATGCGAAGAGTCTCCCTGTCAATTTGGGTCCTTGGTTCTCAATTGCACTGTACTCTCCTCCTCCTGCATCGATCACCTCTTGGATAGGGGGAGCGGAATATACCTTACCAGGGGGTCCTATCCCTAAAAGTGATTTCACAACTGAATATGTGAATGGCAGCACAAATGCAGCGAATACGATGCCTAATGCAAATGATATGTACGACCACATAAACATATGCGTGTACGTACTCGTTACTCACTGACGAATATTATATTTCTTTTGGTTTCAAGTTATAAAGGATTAATATTAACAATATTATAATTATCAGAGAAATTCAATAAGAATATAGGCTATTATACTGTTCTCTTTCTTTGGTCTTGGTTTGTCCATATTAAAATGGACAACCCAGTCTTTACATTTTAACAGAACATCATATTGAAAATTCTTAACGCAGTCCAAATAGAATAATGAAGATTCACAAGTATACTATACATGAAACCTCCGTGTCCTTCTTAATACAAGCAGAGATAAAGAGGTCTCCACTCCTGGAGAAGAATTGATGCAGTTGGGATTCCAATCTAGTACACCCATTTGATTTATCGTTAGTTTCACGTCTCCAGGGCGACGAAGCAATTCTTTTGTCCGATATTGTGTTTGTATTGCAGGAAATAGAGAAAATGGATATTCTGACATGATCCCATTGGTCAGTTACAAACAAGTACTTTCTCAGTCCACACTTAGTCCCAGTGGCCAAGACAACACCTCACCAGCTCTGTTGACTAGTTAATGGCAGTTCTTAAAGAACAAGAACTTCCAAGTCTGTAGCGAAGACGTGACCATTAGTGAGTGATGTTCCCCAAAGTCCGGATAGTACTTTCTCTCTGAAATGATATAGGAACTCTCTTTGGAAGGACAGCACCTGTACAAGACTGTTCATACAATCGGACATGCCTAAGTCCCGGAACGGGACGGAAATTAGGCATCTTAACTCGTCCCACTCCGGAACTAGGCATTCCATGCAATCCGCTTTATAGACTTTCTGATTGACTTCGTCTAATGGACGGGCCATTAAACCGTTTCTCATCTTCCATTCTAACAACGACCGTTAGGATGAACGGTTGCTTCTGAGAGTAATACAGTGCATCCAATGGACTACTACCTCCCCAAACTGCTCTCTCTGGGAATGAAGGATTGATAGGGAAAGGAGTTAAAAGGCTAGTTTCCGGTCAATTGTATTGATTTTGAAAATTTCGAAATCAACACAATTGACCGGACACTAGTAATAATGAGTGGGGTGAGAGTGGGGGTGGGAGTGGGGGTGGGAGTGGGGTTGGGAGCACACAGCTGCTGCTTAGCCTGGTGGTACACGAGTGCTGCTTGTTCGTGGTTAGGGAGGTTAATGTTACTCATACTCAATTGTTCATATTGCGAGACGAGCGGACTCTTTGTTGTGAAAGTCATCTCGAAGTTGGGTGACTTGTTGACAGCGCCCCACCTCCCGATCAGCTGATCAATCAGGACGTTGAAAGTTAGCTCCATTCGAGCGGGGATTCGATGGAAATGTGAAATTGGGTCGTAAGGAGAGATTTCTTGAGAGTTCGTTGGCCATTGCTTAAGATTTTAGAGATTTCGTGTAGAATACAAGTACATATGTATAACATTTAGGAAACAATATGTATGTTATTTGCATTCAATGGTTCATGTGGAAATTCTGTGAAGTTAAGTATTATGTATTATTATATTTTAGAATTAATATTTCCTGAATAGACTCTTTCTTACAATGAAAAGCTTGTTCGATACTCTTCCATAATTTTTTGAACTTACTTTAACTAACTAGGTTTGTAATTAACAAAGAGGCATAACTAACGCGTGTAATTAGAATAATTCTTATAACACGATTTCATATCTCCTAACTTAAGTCCATACGTATTTATCAGTTGAATTTAACTTCAAGGGCAAATAATCAGTGTAGAGGTCAAAATAGAATTTTTTCAAAAAAATGAGGTTTAATTTCCAGTTTAGCAACTAAAAAAATCCACCAAGCACCATTTGGACATGTTTTACCTAAAATGCACGCTTAGCACAATAACTTTGAATTCAAATTTTGACAAATTACTTCGAATGCTTGGTGGCAGCATAACTCAAAAGGTATTTATTATATAAAAAATATCCTCGAAAAGACATCCCATCGTCTCCTCTACAAAATGACTGGTTTCTATTTTTGAAAAATGACTTTTAAGGTACGTAGTTATGACGCTTCAAAATCAAAAGTTACCCCAAAACTGGACCATGGCCTACTTAATATACAGCTGTGTATGTCACCGATAAGGCCAGTTTTAACAGTTAAAATGTAATTAAACGGATAAATCAAAAACCGTATATGATAGACCTTTGAAATGTATTATTACCATATACAAATATTATATCAGAGTATCCAATTCAGCTGTCAAAAATTCGATATGTCATCATGTGATTGCGGAATAGCCTCTTTTTAGAGCGAAAAATGCTATTGTTCTACCTCATTTATAACATCGCCATCTGCATTTTAATGCTTGATTTTTTTATATAACAACAATAGGAAGGCCTTAATCCAAAAATTTGAAAATCTTAATTGGAATGTCTATGCATTCCTCAGTTGCTATGAAACTAAAAAGTGCCACATCTCAAAATGTATAGATCGTTCACTAAGAAAAAATGATACCATTCAATCCGCAAACTATCACTTCCTATATGATAATAATACTGTTCCCGTGTCTGTTTTCAATATTTTCTGAGTTATCTAGGATTTTGTCACATCTCATTACTTCTCTATAGATTGTGATAAAATCCTAGGGCTAGATAACTCGGAAAATATTGAAAATAGACACGGGAACGATATTATTATCATATAGGAAGTGATAGTTTGCGGATTCAATGGTATAATTTCTTAGTGTCTACGATCTATATATTTTGAGATATGGCTTAAACATTCAATTTTTTGTTTCCATAGCAACTGAGGAATACATAGACATTACAATTAAGGCTTTCAGATTTTTTGGATTAAGGCCTTCCTATTGTTGTTTTATAAATTAATCAAGCATTAAAAATGCAGATGGCGATGTCTTAAATGATCTAGAACAACAACATTTTTCGCTCTAAAAATAACCTATTGCGCAATCACATGATGATATATCGAATTTTTGACAGCTGAATTGGATACTCTGATACAATGTTTGTATATACGTAGTAATAATATATTTCAAAAGTCTATCGTATACGGTTTTTGATTTATCGGTCTAATTAAATTTTGACTGTGTTAAAACTGGCCTTATAGTTTTCATGCCTTCTCGGTGACATACACGGCCGTGTATTAAGTAGACCATGACTAGACTAAGGATTTTAAATTGATTATGGTATGCAATCGACTTTTGTTGGCTAATTTCACGAGTGTCCCGTTGAGAGGTATACCAGTTACTATTTATACAACTTAATTAATAGATTAGCTAAAATACAGAATGGATTGTCTAATCAAAGAGAAAGAATTGATTCAGGAGACAGAATTTATTCAGGAAACAGAATTGATTCAGGAGACAGAATTTATTCAGGAAACAGAATTTATTCAGGAGACAGAATTGATTCAGGAAACAGAATTGATTCAGGAGACAGAATTGATTCAGGAAACAGAATTGATTCAGGAGACAGAATTGATTCAGGAGACAGAATTAATAAAGCCAGCCTCCATTGATCATCTCAGAGAATTGCCTTTAGATGTAGAAGTCACTAAGGAGGAAGTTACAATTGCAATGGATTCTATTCGACTATTTTTCAAAGGAACTGGAATTGATCCGAAGGAAAGACTTAAATTACTAGACCTTGAAATTGGTGTCTTCCTTGCTAAGCTCCGTAAGTTCAGGATAAAAAAACCATTCAATATTTCGGAGGAAACTCAAAGAATGATAGCGTTTGCAAAACAAGGGCATTTTCTTGCGGCTTTTAAGATTCTCGACGAATATCCAGCAATCGTGAACTTCATTCCCCCAGACAGAGCATGGGGATTGTTACACCAAGCTGCATATTCCAATCATTACGATGCTGTTAAGAAAATTCTTGAGAATCCCAAATGTGACCCGTTCTTAAGAACAAAGCAGGCACGAGATGAAGTTATCAAAGCTGGATCAACGACCTCCATGATAGCTAAAGATCCCATTGTGAAAATGCTTATCAAACAGTACGAAGAGATTAAAACGAAATCATTAGAAGCGAAATCAACGCCCACTCTAGTGTCAATAGACAGAGAACAAGATATCGAAGTTGAATCTATTTGGTTAACTTTAAATTGCTTCGAAAATGTGCTCCATCCCCGAACACTCAATTCTGAGCATTCACTGATCTATTCCAATTTGATGTTGGACATATTTGAGTTCATTGACTCAGGGGAGAATTGGAAGAGAGCCAGACGGGAGGTGTCACTCCAGCTCCAATCTATAGACGTATACACTGCCAATTTTCTTGCTTCAGGAAATGTAAGTGGAAACATTATGGATCAGGTGGACGAGAATAAAAGCGATTTTTTTTCTCGAGTGATTAAATTGTATACAATAGAAACACATAATCTAGGGCAAGGTAAAGATTGCAGCAGTAAATTTTACTCTGCCCTGAATACCTCGTTACGTACGCACGGTCATGGATCCAATCCATCCTTTGTCACCGGGGAAGATCTTGCACTCACAGCTTACGGAATCCTGCTGAACTCAATCCTTATGTACTGGACCAGCATTCTACCTACTCTGAAGCCTACATTTAGAGGAATTATCCTTTCCCTGGAAGATATGAGTGCCTACAAAGAGGGGGAAATCTTCTCATGGCTTTGCTTTACTTCAAGTTCTCTGGTAAGAAACACAGCAGAAGGTTTTTCGGGATCTTGCATGTTTATTTGTGATAATACTCAAGGCACTAAATACTCAGCAAAGGGAATCAAGGTTCATTCTGATATTCAACGCGAAGAAGAATTCCTCTATCCTAGTGGAGTTAGATTCCGTATCACTAGAATTGAGAAATCTGACGCGCTCACTACGTTTAGAATCCAGTTAGTAGATTACTGAAGATGTACTCTTCTCCAATACTTAGCTTTTGGAGGTTTATTTTTTCTACCTTATTAACATAGATGTTGTTCCAGTAGGATTATTTTTCCAACCTTCACACTTAGCAGAGTTTTTATATTAATAATGCTGCATTTCTTTTACAAATGTCCTCCTTCTTGCTAACCTATTTCTACTGGTGTTTTTTTAATAAATTTAGTAACGACTATTGATTTAGTATAGTTATTATTATTAGTATACACTAACCTGACAAAAGTATTTGAACATTTCATTATTTCACATGTAAATAGTGATAAACTTGGTTTATCCATGAAGACGATTACTTCTAAACAGTAGAGAATACACCTCATCGGATTTGAGATTCATAATGTATTCATATTCGGTCGTGATGATAACATCATATGTAAGATGTTATAATACATATATGATTAAACTTCAACCTTATATGATATCTCATGATATACAATGCCACAAGGCAGAGTTATAGTCTCGTATCACGATGAGCTGAGCCAATTCTGTGTCGATTCTCATCAAAAGAATCAAACATAAAACTCACTGAGTTATGCTCGAAGAAACGAGTGGAGGTGGGAATCTCCTGGAGATCCCTGGTTTCCTACAGGTGTCTCTATCCACCAAAAACCCTACCAAATTTATGTCGCAGAAGGAGTGAAGATTCATCATGCATATCAATTTTCATATCGACTACTGGGAATCTAAGAACTTAATCATGGGCGCCAATGTTTATGCCAAGTTACTTCATAGCCACATTGGTGCTAACTGTCGAAGCGTTGTTGGGATTTAATGTACGAAATTGTATTTTGTTATTTTATCGGGAAGTATATACTAATTTCGATGAATCTGGGCAATTATACAATAAATGTTATCAGCTTCCAGGGGCTTTGCCCCTGGACCCCATTGGGGGAGCTTACAGAGCCCCCAGACCCCCATCTGGATGCTGTGTCCCTCCCCGTCCTAAAATCCTTGGTTACACCAGATCAATGTGGAAGTTAATAGAGACTTGGGGGACCATTTAAAGAAGACTTTTAATAACGCCTGAGATATTTTATTAATTTTCTGTTATCTCCAAAATAGCACTCATAATTAAAATCATTAAAAAAGGTATTTGAACGCATTCTGAAGTAACGGAACATAGAATGGAGATAGATACTGAATCTCGAGAAACATCAGCTTCAAACTCTCTCACTTCTAGTTCCAGTCTCCTCTTCTCCAGTTTATTTGGGTGTGATGAGGATGTTGAAGAACTGAATGATAGAGAAGAAACTCCTTCCTTGTCTAGAAAAAGAAAGAGAGAATCAGATTCTCCGGAGATTGTTGAGAGAACTTCAAAAAGTCCAAAAGCCTGGGACGAAAATTGTGATGATTCGAATCCAGTGCAAGTTATTGTAGCCATTCTACTGCGATTGAAGACGCCTGCTTATCCAAGCGAGATTTGCCAAACTCTCAGTAACAAGAAAGGATTTAGCTGGAAAATAAAGTTCAAACGCAGATTTGGACCTTTCCTGAATTTTATAAAAAGTCATCCTGAGACATTTGTAGTTACTGGAGATACTTCCCCGAAAATCTCCCTATTTATGGGGTTTATTCCCACTTCCGTTCTAGACACTGAATCTGTACACAGCAGTGCTGAGATGAAATGTCAATTTAGCGAGTTAGTGTGTGTGAGGCGAGATGATGGTGCTTACGGAGGATGGAGAACAGACTTGTTGGTTGAAGATATAACTGGAAAGACAGAAGTGAAGTTTCTACTCTGTCACTACTGCAGAGGAGTGTTAAGAGATGCTTGTTTGTTTATGAAAGCTGATAAACAAGAACTAGCATGCTCACTTTGCATTCCCAGAAGTACTTGCAAACAAATAGCTCAGATAAATAGAGAAAACGTGGACATAAAACAGGTGAGAAATTTTAAATATAATATTTACTACTGCGAAGCAATCTTATCCCAGAATTTTTAGAATGCGTCTAAACTTCCTCGAGAGAGATCTCTCTGCAATTGTTCATTTGGTTAAAATAAATATAAAGATTGTTCTTTGAATGTTAAAAAATAATAAATACATTTTTTTAGCTAGATAACCCAAATAATTTCGACTGCGTTTTTGTTTACTCACAACAAATGTGTTTTACGCACTTGCGGAGAGCGGCTTTGTGTTCGCATGCGCGCCCTTTGGGCGCCTGGTAAAATTACAGAATTCAGAGGTGTCCAACGGGTACCTAATATTCATAGGTCCCAAGTTTGAGTGAGCCCAATTCGGGTCACCATAGTCCCATAGTCACCAAGGTTAAGATTCTGGGAGCCGGGTCGGTCCTGCCCAGGTTTGGTATTAGTATCTTCCAAATCTTGGCTTCTATACTAAGAATTATTTGCGTTTGAGATGTGAGTTACTAGAGGATCACAGGATTTTCCAAACCGGGGCCTTCCTATGATTTTGACTTAGGTGATCAAATGAAATCCAGTGCCGCAGAATCAAACTCGGGGCAAATGCCCCGGATGCCCCCCCCCTGTCCCATTGAAACGCTATTTACTGAATTCTGAAAATATTTCTAGGAAAATTTAATGGTTCTTGTTTACAAATGACATTCCATAATTATATACATACGTTGTAGATAATTCGAACTGATTATAATGAAATTTATCAGCTTATGACTACCAGATTTCTTTTTACGAGAAATTCATATTTCAGCGCGAATGCGAGTTTTACTACTAATTCGGGTCAGCAGCAGTGGTGTTTTGGGGGGGGCGCGGGGGGGCGCTGCCCCCCCACTTTTTTCGCTTGGGGGGCGCTCCTTACCTCATACTGACTACCATTTTAATTTTAGCCTTAGAATGTATTACGTAGCATAACAAATTAAAATCAATTGTTGCCATTTTAAACTAACCATATTCTTTTTCTCTTTCTTATTATCACCATTTCTATACCATCAGGGGATTAAAGTTTCACGAAAAAACATATAACTTTTTCACGGGAAGGAAGCGCCCCCCCACCCCACTTCTATTTTTGGCAAAACACCGCTGGTCAGCAAGTTTCGACCTTCAAAGGTGGGTCACTTGAGACCTATGAATATTGTTACTCTCACGAGACCATGGCTGAATATATTCAATTGATCAATATGGAATAACAATGCAGGAAATATTATTATGTATACGTGTATGTGTGCCCAATTTTGTGGTTGAGCATTTATATATCGCGTTATGGGCTTATTAGGTAATACATTCGATTATTGCTGCGTCATGATGACTCGTTATTGTCGGTTTATTTTGTTAAAGTTATGTGTAGATGTTATTATACACTTCTGATTCAAATTTCCATCATTTACAATCAGTGGCGTAGCTAGCATTACGCACAGTACGCACGTGCGTACTAAAATTACGAAGCTAGGGGCGCAGAATATGAATCATGGCAACAAAACTCTATTTTTTGAACCTGTCTTTTTCAGTAGAATTAATGAATTCTCCTCGCATTTGATTAATCAATTATAATTGAACAATTGATTAATACATTCAGAAAAAATAGCTATCAAAATTTTATTTTCAGGTGGAAGTGGGGCGCCAATTTCGAGGAGTGCTTAATAATTTAAAATATCTAGCTACGCCACTTTACAATACCCGAGTTATCTCCGAAAAACTGAAATTTCTAAGGAATGTGATTAATGATAAATTGTAATTTTTCGAGTTCGGATGTACTCTTTGAATTCATTTATATAATTCCTAATTATTTTAAATGTTCAATGAATTACCAGTACTGAACACATCATTTCTATATTATAGGTATTTTGTCCCATCACAGGCTGTGCTTGGATGGGTGCACTGCACTGCTTACTCAATCATCTAGAAGAGTGTGAACTACTCCCTCTCCCCTGTCCTCTGGGTTGTATAGATGAGAAAGGAGAAGTGAACAAGGTTGAGAGAAAGGCAGTAGAATCGCACAAGACATATTGTCCCATGAGAGCTATCAAGTGTGACTACTGTAGCCTTGAAGTTATTTCCTGTAAAATGAATTCACACTACGAATTCTGTGAAGAGTTTCCCATTTCCTGTCCGAATGAGTGTGGAGACAAAGTTACCTTGAGAAGGGGATACTTGTATAATCATCTCAGTCAGGAGTGTCCCCTTCAAGAAATAGAATGTGCTTACTCTCAATACGGATGTGCGGTTAAGTTGCTGAGAAGAGATTTGGTTTCCCATGAGAAAAAGTATCTCCGCATACATCTCAATCTCACTTCAAACACTCTTAGAAACGTGCAACTCAAAGTATCCCGATTAGAAGAAGAAAATAAGGAATTGAGAAATGATAAAATGGAGATCCAATCGTTATCTGCCATGATGTCTTGTTTAGTCCCGAAATGGACTCTGAAATGGAAGATTTGTTCGATTAAAGATTTAATATTACTGAAGACTAGAACCTACACGGATCCCTTCTACGTAGGCATGTACAAGTTCAGGAGTTGTATTGAATGGGATTATGCACAAGATGATATAGCCTACTTTCTTTACATTTTCAAAGGAGAATGGGATGACACTCTCAAATGGCCTCTCAGGTACAAATACACTGCAGAACTCATCAACCAAATTGATGCCAAAGATAATTTTAAGAGAGCGAGTAAGGTTTCTGTTGAAAAGTTAGAAGAATGTCCTGAATGCTTCCAAAAGCCGACTACCGTCCACAATAGAGGCTATGGTTGGAGGAATTTCATCACTAAAACTGGGATTTTGCAGGAGAAATATTGCAGAGATGGCTCAATCACGATTAACATTTCAGTAGAGCAAATACTCTACACATAAACTCACAATATTTGATTATCTCCACTTCTCTACTTTGTTTTTATACCTTTACGAATTCCTTTCATTTTAGGAACTAAGTTCCTCTATTCGTAGACTCCTACAAGTATATTCGATGTAGTGTTATATTTTATGTATGGTGTTCAACTAACTAGTAGGTTGATTTCCTTTTTGTTTAAGGACTCACTCTGCAAATCCCTAAATGTGCAAAATACTATGTTTTTTCTCTTCAAGATATTCTACTTTTCTGTTTTCGATTTATCCCTATAGAATTAATAGAATTTGATACAAATAACACCCCGGGGTTCCAGGAATGTGTTGCGTCATTTCTGCTTTAAGTAATTTTGGGTTGGGAAGCAATAGAAAGATAGGGTCCGTACTATAAATAGAAAAGACCCTTATACGAGTATTTCGGGATATTCTAATTACAATTATATTATAATTAATTAAAATCCACACTGATGGTCTTTTTGTAACTGAAACAAGTTTAGTACAGTACACCCTCGCTAATCCGAACAGCTCTGTGCCAATGATCGAAAAAATCGTTCGGATTAGTGAATTTGTTCCGATTAGTGAAATAACACTAATTTAATGGGGTATTAACTATAAAAAATTTGAATTGTTAGAATATTAAGGATAATACTTTGTTATGATTGCTTCTTTAATGAGGTTTCTCAATCTTATTGAAATATATAATGTTATAAACGTTGATTTAAAGTATAGAGGCGAATAATATTATATTTCGGGTGTTCGGATTGTAAGAATGAAGTGTTCGGATTAGTGAGGGTGCACTGTATTACCAATGGGCAAATGGAATTCAATACATATTAGGTTTAAGACTGCTAACACTGCTCGTATCATATAATCCTTACTATTAAAACTCGATTAATGTTTATATACACAAGCGCGCTTCGCTTGCTTGCGCTGCGCGGCTGGCAGACACTTTATGTCTGCCGGAGGCGCCCGGGGTCACATTGATTAATTTAACATCTCTAAATACGGCTGTCCTACTGTTATAATCAATATCGCACGAAAAATCACCAAATTTGTCAATTTTTAAATTTTGATGCGTAATGATGACGTCATAACAAAGTAATGAGTCAACATTTTTTGAAGATAGTTGAATGAATCCAAGGTTGAAACCGATTGAACCGAATATCAGTATTCATGAATAGTTCCTGAACCGAATACGAATACTGATAATATTCGGCTAGTCGGCTACTCTAACCGAATACAACTACTGATATTATTCGGGTACTTCATAAGTTCTAATACTGAAGCTGAAATAAATAATCTTCAATAGAGGACTGTGAATTGTTATACTACTGTATGTTGACCTATTTTACAGATAGTGACTGGAAATGATAGGTAAATTAGCTAGAAAATATATCATAACCAAGGTTGAAACCGATTGAACCAGATATAAATATTCATGAATATTCCTTAACCGAATACGAATACTGATAATATTCGGTTAGTTCAACCTAATACGAATACTGATATTCGGTCACTCTAACCGAATACAAATACTGATATTCGGTTCTCAATCGAATATCAACTATTTGCCAAATAGTATTAGTCTAACCGAATAGTGAACTATTCGGTTGCAACCTTGGTTGAATCATATTTGAGATACAGTCAGGGTCACTTATTATGAACTAACCTCCTGGTCCCAATTTCATTTTTTAGATAGGATTTGTATTGAATCAAGTTCGCTTAATATGAAGTACAGTAGACTCCGCTTAATAGGGCCACTGTTTAATCGGGTCAACCGCTTAATCGGGCCACTTTTTGCAGGACCGGAATAACTCTCACACATAGAAGCTAATACAAAATATTTTCGGTTAATAGGATTCTCCGCTTAATCGGGTCAAAATGTCCTCTGACCGATGTGACCCTATTAAGCGGAGTCGACTGTATCTCTATTATGAAGATTTTTTGGTCCCCTAGTGGTTCACAATAAGCGACCCTGACTGTATATCAATATACACATTCTATTAAAATTTCAGCCTTCTATCAATTAAAATGGCTGAGTTATGGTCGAAAAACTGAAATTTCAAATTATAAAAAAGGTGACAATGGGGCCATAATTCCATGATGAGTCGACATTTTCGTCTGAGCTCAGAACTTAGTGGAGCCATAGCAATCCCACATGCCAAAATCAGCTTTCTGTGGATATATATGTATACAAGCGCGCTTGGCTTGCTTGCGCTGCGCGGCTGGCGGACACTTTGTGTCCGCCGGAAGCGCCTGTGATCACCATTGATTAATTATATGGGAGATAACATCTCTTAATACGTCTGTCATAATGCTATAATCGATAAGGCACGAAAAATCAGCAAATTTGTCAATTTTAAAATTTTTGATGTGTAATGATGACGTCATAACAGAGTGATGAGTCATCATTTTTTGATGATAGTTGCATCATATGTGAGGTATGTTAGTATGCAGATCCTATTAAAATTTCAGACTTCTATCTCCTATAATGGCTGAGATATGCTCGAATAACTGTATTGCTTAACTTTTAAAAATGTGACAATGACGTCATAATTCCATGATGAGTTGACATTTTCGTCTGAGCTCAGAACTTACTGGAGCCATAGCCAGAAAACTCTCACATGCCAAAAATCAGCTTTCTGCGCCTGGCAGTTTCTTCAATCAATTCGTTACAGATATATATATATATATATATATATATATACAAACAAACAAACATTAATCGAGTTTTAATAGTAAGGACAAGCGCGAAGCGCGCTTGTCCTTACTATTAAAACTCGATTGTTATTTGTGTATATATATATATATATATATATATATATATCTGTAACGAATTGATTGAAGAAACTGCCGGGCTCAGAAAGCTGATTTTTTGCATGTGGGAGTCTTTTGGCTATGGCTCCAGTAAGTTCTGAGTTCAGAGCAAAATGTCGACTCATCATGGAATTATGACGTCATTGTCACATTTTTAAAAGTTAAGCAACACAGTTATTCGGGCATAACTCAGCCATTATAGGAGATAGAAGGCTGAAATTTTAATAGAATCTGTGTACTAACATACCTCACATATGATGCAACTATTATCAAAAAATTTTAAATTCACAAATTTGGTGATTTTTCGAGTGATATCGATTAGCACAGTAGGACAGACATATTTAGAGATGTAATCTCCCTTATAATTAACCAATGTGACTCCAGGCGACCGAAGGGAGCCTCCGGCGGACACAAAGTGTCCGCCAGCCGCGCAGCGCAAGCAAGCGCGAAGCGCGCTTGTAAACATTAATCGAGTTTTAATAGTAAGGATATATCCTTACTATTAAACTGTATATGTATATATCTCTCTCTCTGTTCCGAATTGATTGAAGAAACTGCCAGGCGTAGAAAGCTGATTTTTGGCATGTGGGAGTCTTTTGGCTATGGCTCCACTAAGTTCTGAGCTCAGAGTAAAATGTCGACTCATCATGGAATTATGACGTCATTGTCACATTTTCAAAAGTTAAGCAATACAGTTATTCGAGCATAACTCAGCCATTATAAGAGATAGAAGGCTGAAATTTTAATAGAATCTGTATAGCAACATACCTCACATATGATGCAACTATCATAAAATGATGACTCATCACTCTGTGATGACGTCATCAATACGCACCAAAATTTTAAAAATTGATAAATTTGGTGATTTTTCCGTACGATATCGATTATAATAGTAGGACAGACGTATTTAGAGATGTTGTTTCCCATATAATTAATCAATGGTGACCACAGGCGCCCAAAGGGCGCCTCCGGCGGACACAGTGTCCGCCAGCCGCGCAGCGCAAGCAAGCGAAGCGCGCTTGTATATACAGTCGACTCCGCTTAATAGGGTCACATCGGTCAGAGGACATTTTGGCCCGATTCAAGCGGAGAACCCTATTAACCGAAAATATTTTGTATTAGCTTCTATGTGTAAGAGCTATTCCGGTCCTACCAAAAGTGGCCCGATTAAGCGGTTGACCCAATTAAACAGTGGCCCTATTAAGCGAGTCGACTGTATATATATACGTATATAGATTAATCGAGTTTTAATAGTAAGGATATATGTATCTGTAACGAATTGATTGAAGAAACTGCCAAGCGCAGAAAGCTGATTTTTGGTATGTGGGAGTCTTTTGGCTATGGCTCCACTAAGTTCTGACCTCACGGAAACGTCAACCCATCATCGAATTATGACGTCATTGTCACCTTTTTATAATTAGAAATTTCAGTTTTTCAACTATAATTCAGCCATTTTATGTGATGGATGGCTGAAATTTTAATAGAATGTGTATATTAATACATAACAAATTTGATGCTACTCTCATAAAAAAAATGATGATTCATCTCTCTGTTATGACGTCATCATTACGCATCAAAAAAAATTGACAAATTTTGTGATTTTTCGAACGATATCGATTATAACAGGAAGACAGACGTATCCAGAGATGTTATCCACATCCTCATTAATCAATGTGAGCCTAGGCGCGCGAAGGGCGCCTCTACTTATATAATATAATATAACTGGGATCTCATTTAAGTATTTTTATATGAAATTATAGCATTGTTATAAACCACATCAATAATACTAATCAAGAGTCTTGAAGCAATGAAGACAAAAAAGATATATTGGAGCGGGTCTGTGCCACGGAAACCTCTCCATCCTGCATCTAACTCACACTCATCCAGACCTTCCCTATTCAGTACGAATTTCTTAAATGCGCCAACTCGCCCTGTTTCCGAGAAGATTAGGAATAAATCCTTAACTGAGCCTAGCTCCTCCACTTCCATGCTTTATCCCACAACCAACACAATTTCCTCTCCTGGTAAGAGAAGGAGAGATTTCGATTCTGTAGATAGCGTCGACCTAGCTGCGAAGAGTCGAAATTGTGGAACCTGGGGCGAGGATTCCCTCACAGCTGCTGACTACGCAGACCCAATAGAGCTTATTGTCTCGATTCTGATGAAAAGAAAATCACCAGCTTCTCATGATGGCATCCTTCGTACTATCCGTGAAAAGACGGGCACTTCCTGGACTGAGAAATATAGCAGCAAATATGGAATTTTGATGCAATTTATCAGGAAACATCCAGATATTTTTGTATTGTCTTCTGATGGAATTAATATTTCTCTGTATTCTGATCCTAACTCCACTTCCGGTCTAGACACCTCACCCCCTGAACCTATCCACAGCGATGGTGTGCCGAGATGCCGATTTGACGAGCTAGTTTGTGTGAGGCGAGATGATGGTAGTTACGGAGGATGGAAGAGAGAATTGTTCGTTGAAATGTTAACGACGACAGAAGCCAATTTTATACTCTGTCACTACTGCAGAGGAATGTTAAGAGATGCTTGTTTGTTTATTACAGCTGGTAAGCAAGAACTTGCATGCTCGTTTTGTATTCCCAATAATGTAAACAAACAAACAGCTCAGATAAATAGAGATACTATCGTCGAGAAAAAGGTGAGGTTCAGTTTTGCTTGTTTATAAATAGTGTCGTTTCATGGAATTATTTATTTCCACTTTTAAAGGTTTCCTGTCCCATCAGAGGTTGTTCTTGGAAAGATGAACTGAGTAGGCTGCTCCATCATCTAGAAGAGTGTGAACTACTCCCTGTGGCCTGTCCTCTGGGATGCAAAGATGAGAAAGGAAATGTGTGTAAGGTGGGAAGGAAGGACGTAGCGGCACACGAGGCATGTTGTCCCATGAGAACCGTTCAATGTGACAACTGTAGCTCTACAATGAAATATTGTAAGATGAACACACATTTAAACATCTGTGAAGATGTTTATATTACCTGTCCCAATAAATGTAATGGAGCAAAAGCGATGGAAAGGAAGAACATGTCTATTCATCTCACTCAAGACTGTCCCTTGCACATTATAGAGTGTCCTTTCTCTCAATTCGGGTGCAGAGTGAAGGTACAGAGGAGGGAGATGGTCCTGCATGACGAGAGAGACTTTCAAGCACATCTTAAGCTCTTAATGCTCGATCATGTGAAGCTACAGAAAAGAATATCAAGATTGGAAAAAGAATTTTCAGTCAAAAAAGAAGGAGCCTCACTGTTCAAAAGAAAACAGTACTAAAGACGAAATGATGGATTTGGTTACTAGAACCTCATATCTCATCTTGGTATTATAAATCCCAAATATTCTGAGAACGATTCGATTACTCTTAATTAACATTCAGTGGAGAAGCTGTGATATCTAGAATGTCTACATCTATGAAGATAATAAACTCAGTACTCAACTGAATTTCTATTCCTATATGCTTTTATTTTTTGATAATTTAAATATATATACGAAATAGGCATTTTAATTAACATAATTATCCTAAAATTATTTCTAAATTTATACGTACGTATTTGTATATTTATATTTCTAAACATTATTGAATTGTTCTCTTAACTATCATTTCTTACTCTTGTATAACTTTTGTGAATTTGTGACATATCATAATATGCAGTGTGCAGTGTGCATTATCTGGGTTTCCAATTAGTTTTCTGTATTTCTTGTCAATTTTCGAAAATGAGGTGGTTTCGCCGATCAGTGCTCCCTCTAAGCTTTTTCAGAGTTAAAACCCCAAAAATGGCGGCTCCGGAAGAGTCAGCGCCGATTTTTAGAGCAAACCGGTGCCTCATTTGATGGACAGGCTGATTTCAATCTAAGTTAATACATTTTGGACATTGGTTCTGAATAGATAAGTAATTCTACACTTTCCCCTATCACATACTATAATAATTCGAGTTAACTTCAACCTCAATGGAAGAACAGTCTTTGAAATCGTGGAAATTCTTTTGTCGGGTTTACACGCTTTAGACCCCTTAGGGCCGATGAAGGACTTTTCATTGGCTCCACTTCTGAAAACATAATCTTCAACTATACAATGATCCTTGTACGTCCGCCAGACTATTCAACATTATTTTTTCATTAAAGGAAAGGAAAATTGGATTGTTCAGTGTCAGACCTGAAGAAATTCTTTTTTTTGCTTGTAAGTTCGTAAGAGTTTTCTTTTGCTGAATGCGACGTTATTGCATTTTTGATATTTAGAAAGTTCATCCGCTTCTCAAAAACATAGACTTTGTAATCAATCATCTTTTTAACCAAGTCTTTGCTCTAATATTTTTAAAGCATTTCTTAAAGTATCAAATTTTTTGTGATAATATTCACAGTTTTCAGCACTACTCTCCACCTTTTGATTATGAGTTCATTTCTATGGTCAACTACAAATTTCTTCATTAACAGCCTATGTTCATCAAATTTCTTCAGTCAGTGAGATCTTCTTTATTATGGAGAGTGTATTTTGAGAGTAACCGGTTTTAAAGAAACATACGCATCAGGAATAATTCCACTAAAGTATATAAAGCCCTTTTCAAAAGGATGTTTTGATACAGTGGTAGTATCAAAACATTTGATCCTTTTGAAAAGGGTTGGTATGTTTTAGATACTTTGGTGGAATTATTCCTGATTTCTAGAAGTATTTATTAATTCATTATACAGCCGTATCATCAGATCTGAAACTGATCACTATTTAGATCATTTAGGATACTATACTTACAGGGTTCGTCTTCATGAATATTTGCCAATAAACATTTGGAATATATTTACACATCTCTCTACTTTTAATCAAAGGCACCAAACCGCACAAGAGGATTAGTAGAAATTGTTTTAAAATTGAAATACATGTATATTAAAGCACTTAAAAGTTAGTATGTACATTAAGTGACTTAGTATAACTGTATACTAGATCACTTACTGTACATACTAACTTTGAACATTGTAACTGTTGTTTTTTGTGATGTGTATATATGTATGTACTTACTTGTTATTATGAATTACCTGTACTATGTATGATTCCCTATCCTGTTATGTATATGTATTGTATTTGTATCTGTTGTTTTGTCATAACTCTTGATTTCAGTTTTTCTACATTTGATTCAAATCAAAATATCTTTATCAAAAGCACTTTTAAGAAAGTCAAAAAATTAAGAGTCATCTAACATCGGTGTGGAACTCAATATATATTAGGTTTAAGACTGCTTACACTGCTCGTATTAGATAATATAACTGGCATTTTATTCAAGTATTTGTATATGAAATTATAGCTTTGTTATAAACCACATCAGTAATACTAATCAGGCGTCTTGAAGCAATGAAGACAAAAAAGATATATTCGAGCGGGTCTGTGATACCGAAACCTCTCCATCCTGCATCTATCTCACACTTGACTAGACCTTCCCTATTCAGTACGAAGTTCTTAAATCCGCCAACGCGCCCTATTTCCGAGAAGATTAGGAGTAAATCCTTAACTGAGCCTAGCTCCTCCACTTCCATGCTTTATCCCACAACCAACACAATTTCCTCTTCTGGTAAGAGAAGGAGAGATTTCGATTCTGTGGATAGCGTCGACCTAGCTGCGAAGAGTCGAAATCGTGGGACCTGGGGCGAGGATTCCCTCACAGCTGCTGACTACGCAGACCCAACAGAGCTTATTGTCTCGATTCTGATGAAAAGAAAATCACCAGCTTCTCATGATCGCATCCTTCGTACTATCCGTGAAAAGACGGGCACTTCCTGGACCGAGAAATATAGCAGCAAATATGGAACTTTGATGCAATTTATCAGGAAACATCCAGATATTTTTGTATTGTCTTCTGATGGAGTAAATATTTCTCTGTATTCTGATCTTAACTCCACTTCTGGTCTAGACACGAGATGCCGATTTGACGAGCTAGTTTGTGTGAGGCGAGATGATGGTAGTTACGGAGGATGGAAGAGAGAATTGTTCATTGAAATGTTAACGACGACAGAAGCCAATTTTCTACTCTGTCACTACTGCAGAGGAATGTTAAGAAATGCTTGTTTGTTTATGAATGGTGATAAACAAGAAGTTGCATGCTCGTTTTGTATTCCCAATAATGTAAACAAACAAACAGCTCAGATAAATAGAGATACTATCATCAAGAAAAAGGTGAGGTTCAATTTAACTTGTTTATGAATAGTGTCGTTTCACGGAATTATTTATTTCCACTTTTAAAGGTTTCCTGTCCCATCAGAGGTTGTTCTTGGAAAGATGAACTGAGTAGGCTGCTCCATCATCTTGAAGAGTGTGAACTACTCCCTGTGGCCTGTCCTCTGGGATGTAAGGATGAGAAAGGAAATGTGTGTAAGGTGGGAAGGAAGGACGTAGCGGCACACGAGGCATGTTGTCCCATGAGAACTGTTCAATGTGACAACTGTAACTCTACAATCAAATATTGTAGAATGAACACACATTTAAACATCTGTGGAGATGTTTATATTACCTGTCCTAATAAATGTAATGGAGCAAAAGCGATGGAAAGGAAGAACATGTCTATTCATCTCACTCAAGACTGTCCCTTGCACATTATAGAGTGTCCTTTCTCTCAATTCGGGTGCAGAGTGAAGGTACAGAGGAGGGAGATGGTCCTGCACGACGAGAGAGACTTTCAAGCACATCTTAAGCTCTTAATGCTCCATAATGTGAAGCTACAGAAAAGAATATCAAGATTGGAAAAAGAATTATCAATCAAAAAAGAAGGAGCCTCACTGTTCAAAAGAGAACAGTACTAAAGGCGGAATGATGGATTTGGTTACTAGAACTTCATATCTCATTTTGGTATTATAAATCCCAAATATTCTAAGAACGATTACTCTTAATTAACATTCAGTGGAGAAGCTGTGATATCTAGAATGTCTACATCTATGAAGATAATAAACTCAGTACTCAACTGAATTTCTATTCCTCCATTATACTTATGTTTTTATTTTTTTGATAGTTGAAATATATTCGAAATAGGCCTTTTAATTAACATAATTGTCCTAAAATTATTCCTAAATTTATACATTTTACCATGGCCTACTTAACTCAGGCCTCACAGTAGAATGTGAAATTTGGACCAGGGATGCGATCGAAGCCGAACAATGAAATACCAACTTTTCAATATTTCGTGGTAATTTTAGTACATAATGATTTGAGTGATGGCCTTGAGCGTTCACATTTGATCTAACCCTCATTAATTTCTATTTTAAATGTCTCCATCATACTATACTATATTGAGAGTTGAAGTGATATCATATATTTCATTTAAATAATTGAAATAAACAAGACAATACTAATACAATGACAATTAATAATGTATTAAAACAGTTTTACAATACATAAACTTTCTTTCGATCATTTTAGCGCTTTTGTTGTCTCCGATTAACAAATTGAGGGTTGAGTTACTGGGATGTGAGAAAGGTTGGCCGCGCTTACAGCTGAACTAAATAAAGAAAAATAAAGTTAAACACACTATATAAAAATATAAGGATATTAAGAGTTACTTTCAATTTACGTTTTTCAATTCCTCTACATCAGGGGTTCTTAACCGGGGGGGAATTCCCCCCTAGGAGGGAATTTGGTGGATTTTTTTGGGAAATTTATTTATCAAATTGGGTAAACCTTATAATATCTGAAAAAAATATGCAAGTGTCACATTAAATGCTAATACTAGAATCTGCTCGAATCTACTCTAATATTCAGACCGTTGGTTTAAAGAATATTATAATACAATTTAATGTTGATTAGTCAGGGGAGGGGAAGGATGTCTATTAGTAATTTCGCAAGGGGATAACATGATTGTTTCGGTTAAGAACCCCTGCTCTACATACTATGTACCATGAAATTATAATTTTTTAATTTATTAGCTATCATACTTGTACAATTTCCTGAAATAAATAACAACCTACGTAGAATCGAAAAACGAGGAATATTGCAGGAAGGACATGTATTTTCCCAGACATCACAATCATTGCTACCTACTATTGAGTTTAAAGCAAGCTCGACTAGAATTTTCCTCGCTGGCCCTTCATGGTAACAGACGAACAATGCAGGATCATTTTTTCTGAAGGCTAGACACCATGATAGCAATTACAGTTTTCGTAGGATTATCTGGACATATATTGGATCCTATAATTTTGCCTCCCTTGTATGATATACAGTAGATCTCGGTTAGTACGTACCCCTCCAGGAAGCGGAAAAAAGCACGTAC